>JAODAL010010073.1:0-107126 GCA_025379985.1 Phyllomedusa bahiana | reverse complement strand
TCTTTTCCCCTATTTAAGGGGAAATGCCCCCTTTTTCTAGATACACCCTCTGGGTAAAAAATAGATTTTGGGAAATCTCTATATTGATTTTTTAATATATTTATACAATTTTTTTATGCCCCCCGGAAGCCATTTTTCTCTAAACAAAAAACCCCCAACCTTGCAAATTTCTTTCGGGGTACTGTAGTCCCCCCAGGGGGGTTCCCTATTTAAAAGGGGGTTTCCCCCATTGACCTTTTTCAAGCTCTAAAAATGTCTTTCCTGGGCACGGGGCCCCAAAAAAACTGCCCACAATTTTCCTTGGGTCAAACCCCGGGGACTTTTTATAGGGGGAAAAATAATGTTCAAACCATTTGGAAATTCCCCCTTTAAATTACCCCCCCCTTTATCCTTTTTTCCCTTTTGGTGCTGCGGGGGGCCTAAACACGGGCTCCCAAACAGTTAATTTCTTCCACCAGTTTCCCATGTCCTTTCCATGTCGCTTTTTTCCCATTTTTTCCATTTAACAAAGTAATCAAGGAAGGGGATTTTTTTTTTCCCCATGTCCCAAAACCTTGCTTTTTTATCATAGCATAGGCATATTGCATATTTTTAAAAACCTCATCTCCATTTTTTCTCCCACCCTCCAATTTATCCAAACCTTTTGTAAAAACACATTATCCTTTTTGTTTGGGGTTTACTTTAAAAAGCTTAGTATCGTCTCAAAAGGATCGATATTCTACGTAAAATCCTTTGGGGTAAAATTTTTTAATAATAAAATTAAAGTAAATAGGGCCCAATACAAAACCCCGGTTCTACACACTCTTTTTCTTTTTGCCCGGATTTCAAACTGAAAACCGTCTGGGTCCCCCTTTAGACCCCCCTTCCATATCATGCTTGCCTAGAGAACCTACCTAAATTTCACTTTGTCATTTTTCCAAAGTATTATTTTTTGCCCAGTATAGAAAAATTTGTTGGGGAAAATTTTTAAATTTTAACCCCTTTCCTACATATTGTGACACATGGATATTTCTTTCATTTTACAAATGGTGGGTCTAAGAAATTTAAAGGGTTTCAGGGCCCGGGCATCAAAACCGGCATACACAAACTGCAACATCCTTCCCCGGGGGCTTCCCACTGAACACCCTTTTTTTCAACACACCTCCTCAATTTCTCAGCCCTTTTAAATCCCCCCCTCTCCCCCCCCGCTTCCCTCTGCCTTCTCCTCAAAAAACCCCTCCACCCACTATTCCAGTCCAGCAGATTCATTCCCCTTTATTAACCATAAAAATTCCAAGACCTCCATAACCGTCCCCCGCAAAAAACGTGTTTTTGCTCTCTATATACTTTTTCCTAAATTTGGATCCCGTTTCTCAAAAACGTCCTTCCCCGCCCCGTCAGCTTTTTTAACTCAACAGGCCCCAAACTACCCCTCACATCGCCCTTTTATTTGGAACTCACTACCAAAAAAACATAAGTCACAAGGGCCAAAACAAAAAACCTTTTATTTTACCCCATATTGAAAGAAAAAAAAACAGAAATGTAATTTTTTTTGAAAATTTTAATTAAACAAAAAAAAAACAAAAAATTTCGCTTTATCATAAGGGTTTTTCAAAACCCTTTGCTGTGCCCAACTGTCACGGGGGGGCCCCCGCAGCCCCTTGCCCGGTCGGGGGGGGGCCCTCGTGCGGGTCAACCGTGGGGTCCCCGGGGGCCCCTTCGGGCCCCCCCGCGCCCGGGTTTCCCGGCTTCCCCCCTTCCCTTTCCCTTTTGGCGCTCCCGAGTCCTTCCGTCTCCGGGCCCGGGCCGGCGTGCGCGTGCCCCCCCCCTTACGTGCGCGCGCCGCCCCTCTCGGGTTTTAAAAGGGGCCAAATAGGGCCCATTATTGGTTTAAAGGGCTGGCAGTACCCTTTTTTAACCCCCCTTTTCCTTTCCGGGTGCCCCTTTTGCCATCTTTAGGGGCCAACCCCTTTTAGAGAAAGCTTTTTTCTTTTTCCCGTTCCCTACTTCCGTGTCCAACCCTTTTTCCCGCCCGAATCCTGATCACACACCTTGCCCCCCCCCTCCCTGACCCCCTCCCTGTCCCCGATTTTCCCCCTCGCCCTCACGTTCTTCCCAAACCACTCCTTTGGGCTGCCATCGCAAGCAACCCATGCCGGGGGGCGACCGGGGAAATTCTCCCCCCGCAGAAAATCTATCCCCTTTGCGGGGGGCTCGGTAAAAACCCGGGTTACTACTTAAACTCCGGCCGGTCCCCGGGACGGCTTAAAACCATCGTTTTCCTGGTCCAGAAAAACCCAAACTACCGCATTCGTTACAGAAACCCGGGCCAAAGGATCCCCCCCAGGAAACCTCGCCCGGTAAAAACCAACCTCACGACATAGGGCTCAACAGTCACAAAAACCAGTGCAACAATCCCAGCAGCTGAATCAGTTGCCCGGGCCATGTGCCAGCAACCCGGGCAAACCCAACAGCCGCCGACCCCGGGGGCCCCTGGGCGACGCCTCCCCACCCCCGGGGCTTCTGGGCCCCTTTACCACACCCCGACAAGTTTAAAGGGGACTCCAAACTATCAGGGATTTTTTACCCATGCTCTTTCACGTTGGGGTTGATGGGGGGTTCAATTTCCCTCGGGAACGTTCTAATGGCCTTGGGGTGGTCAGTCTGCTGTCCGGAAGGCTCTACTTGGGCCACCCCCCCTCCGGGGAACCCGGGGGGGATCCGGAGGGGTTGGGGAAACCACGGGGCCCTTCCAGGGGGCCCCGAGTGTTTTTGGGAAGACCCGGGCAGGGGCCTTCCTCGGCAAGACCCCCCTTTACTAAAATCTTCGCGGGGGGTGACTCCTCTGTGGGCGACAAACGCATTTATTTTTTCGGACCCCGGGGCTTTGGGAGCCCGGAATGACCCCGCTCTATGTCCCACTTTTAAAAAGGGGCCTTTTCCGGGGGCGGGGATTTAAAGGGGAGGCCCTGGGCGGCCAAGAGATCCCGTCCTCTATTTCAAACCCTGGTCCCCCAACCACTGGACATTTTCGATTTTCGCCGAGGGGGACAGGGGGAAACTACGCCAGGAAACGTGATCTCGCCCGAGGGGGGGGCCGCTTTGCCCTCCCGGGCCCCCGGCCCTTTCCAAAGACCAAACTCCGCTTCCACTTCCAACCATGAAACCCTTTGCAGGTCCCCGGGAAACATTTTCCGAACAGGACTGTCCCGCCGTGGGGCCCAAAAATTGTCCCTTTACGGGTGCCACCCCGGGGATCATTTCCCCAATGTTGCCCGTTTTCCCCCAAACGGGTGGGGAAAGGGGGCCCGGGGGCCCCGGGGGCCTTTTCAGAGGAAACCCCGGGGTTGTGAACATTTTCTCCCCAAACGCCTTATTTATGGTTTTTGGGGGAAAGCAAGGGGGGTTTCCGGACTGGGCTTTTCGGGGGCCCCCCCTTTCTGACTCTGGACCCCGGGGGGAACTTTACCCATCCCCACCCTTACCCACATCCCCTTCCGGGATCCGCCTGGGGGAAGCCCCTTTTCCCCCTTTGGATGGGCGGGGCTATTTTAATGAGGCCATTCGGTCCCGTGCCCCAACCATTGTCTCCCCGCGGGGGGCCTTACACAAAAAGAATCTTCAAACGCCCCTCCCTCGGTCACCCCAACAGCTATCCTTTTGGGGTTTTCCCCGGGCCTACAGCTCCAGGGCCCCGCCCCCAGACTGGGGGAACCGGGGGTTTCACGCTTGGGCCCCAACTCCCCAGAATGGGCTTTTCCTTTTCTTTTCCGCTGGGCCAGTCCGCCATTCCACCTCATCAGTCTTACGGGCCCCCTGCCAGGTTTTTCCCGCTAAAATCCCTCGGGGACAAACGGGATTTTTTTTTGGGAAAAAACCGAACCCCCTTTCCTCCTCATCGCCCCAAAAAAACTGTCCCTTTTACCCCCTTTCCCCGGGGAACCAGCCTCCTGGGGGTAAATTTTAAATCCTTGTCCGGGACCCAACTCGGGCCACCTGTGCCCTATACCCCTTGAGAACCCTGAAAAAGGTTTTTAATACAAGCCCCTCGTCCCCTCCGCCGACCCGGGGTTTTTCTTCGTACAAAAAAGGGAGGGGTTCTCTCCGCCCTTTGCATCGACAACCGGGGGGGCCCTAACCCAAAATTTGGCCGAGGAAAAACCAACCCTTCCCTCTAAAAAAGGGGAACTTTTTTACCGTCTACCAGGACCCAAAGGGGTTTTTCCTCCAAATTGGACCTGCCGGGCATACAATCTCTTTCGGGATCCGTGGGGGAATGAGGGGAAGACGGCGTTAAATACCCGCAGGGCCCCTTTTGAATACCTAGTGATGCCATTGGGGGGGGTTGGCAAGGGTTTCCTCCCGGTCTTTCGGGATTCGAAACACATTTTCGGGCCCCTGCTCTACACTTTTCATCGTTACAGGACGAAAAATCCGGGGTTTTTCCTCCCTACCCCCACCCCCTCAATCCCAAAAAACGCCTAGTCCTGCAACGCCTTCGCAGCAACCGCCTGTCCCCAAAATTTAAAGAAGTCCCTTTTCCCAAACCAACCCACCCCCTTTCCTTCCTTTGGGTTAAACATCGTCTCCGGGCCCGAGGTTTCAAAGGGACCCCACTAAGCGTCTGCTATCTTGCAAGGGCCAGGGCCCTTTTAGGGTAATTTCCGAGCCCCTGTTTTTTGGGTTTTGGCCCAAAATTTTATCGGCATTTAATCCCACTTCTCTACACTGGGGGCTCCCTATTGGGGGTCTCACCAGGAAGAAGGCTAACCCAAAATTTGGCCACCAGGGGCCGGGAAAGACCTTTCCCGGGGTTTTTGGGAAGTCACCTTTGTTTTCCGCACCCTATTTTTTCACCCCTATCCAGAACCTTTCTCCCCTGGGGGGGATGCCTCTTCGGGGGGGGCCGGGAGCTGTCCTTCCCTAAAAAGGGTCCCAAGGGAGAACCATCACCTGGGCTTTTTCTCCAAAACCTTCCCCTCGGCAGAGAGGAACTAGGGCTGGGGGAAACCGAAATTACTCGTTTATCAAAGGGCCCGGGGAGGAGGGCGGCAAAGAGGGGGGTTCGTCTCCCATTTTTGAGGTATATAGGGGATCAAAAAAAATCTTCAGAAACGCCCCAAAGGGGGGCCCGGGCCCCTAAACCCCGGGCCAAGCCCCGGGGGTCTTTTTTTTTTTTTCCAAGATTTGATTTCCGGACCCTTTTTCCCCAAAGCCAAAAAACATCGGGGCAGATGCTTTTTCTCCGCGAATCCCGACGTTCCCCGGGAGGGGCCCCCGGGCAGCCCAACACATAAACCCCCCGGGAACGCCTATCCCCCCCAAAACCGGGCCCCTTCGGCAAATACCCCCCCTGGAAAAGGACCATTTTGGGGCCATCGCTGCGCAAGAGAATCCTAAATTTGGGGACACGGCCTTTTTTTGGCAGGACATCCGGGGGGCCCGTAGTTTCGTTTCCAGTTGATCTCCCCCGGTTTCCTACTTTTGGCCAGGACGGGCTAAAGATTTTAAAAGGACTTCGTGGATGCCTTTGCAACCTGGCCCCAAAAATCCCCCCCAGGGTCCCCCCCGGGCTGCTTGCACCCCGCCTACCCCAGTTTTTCCATGGCCCCCAATGGGCGAGGGATTTCATCACCAAACCTTCCATCCTTTTTTGGGGTAAAAACCGGATTTTTGGGTAATTACGATGGGTTTTCAAAGATTCGCACTTCGCCCCCCACTGCCGGGGTTACCCCCGGGCACCACGTTTTTCCCTTTCCCCGTTTTTTTAGCAATTCTTTCGCCTGCCCCGGCCCTGCCCCGCACATTTCTCGGGAATCGGGGGTGCAGTTCGGTCCAATTTTTCCCGGGGCCGCACCCGGGCCCCGAGGGGGGTTTTGAAATTTAAAATTCTTCTTTCGTTTTCCCCACCCGCCAATCTAACGGCCGGGTTTAAAGAGATCCAAAAAACGGGTCGGGGAAACCTTACGTCACTTTGTTTCTGCTCGCCCAAGGAATGTTTGGGGCCTTTCTCCTACCCGGGGCCAATTTTCAATACAATTTCCGCTAGATTCGGGGTCCTAAAGCGCTTTCCCCTTTTTTTTTAATTGAAAGAGGTCGGCATCCCCCCCCCTCCCCTCCCCTCGGGCCCTCCTCCTCCAATTCCCCTCAAAATCCCTTCCACGCCCTATCGGGCACCCGGGGACAAGCCCCGTTTTTCCCCCTGCAGCTGCTCCCGCCTGTATGAACCCCAGGCGGCCCAGCGGGGGGACCACCCCAAACCCTTTTACCCCGGGAGACAAAGTCTGGGGGTCCCGCAAAAGTCGGGTTTAAAAATCCCCCAGTTACAAGTTTTGCCCGGGGCTTCCGGGGCCCCTTTAAAATCCTGACCTTATTAATCCGGGGAAATAAAGGTCCAACCCCCCCCCAAACTAAAGGATCCCCTCATTCTTTTCATGAAACCCCCCCCTGGCCCGTGGGTTTTTAACCCCCGCTTCTCCAAAAAAATTTTGCCCCTTTCCCCTCACCTAAAATCCGGAGCCTCCAACAAAATTGGGGTCAAAAATTTTGGGCAAATTGAGGTTTTTTTGGGGGGTAAACGGCAATTTTTTGGTTGATTGGGGGGGTTTTCCGGGAGGATATCGTGGAGCCTGGAAACATCCTGGACCCGGGGCTCGTTTTCCTTTTTCCGAACCATAAGGGGGGGGGCCTAGGGGGGGGGGGGTACTTCCACGGGTTTCCCCCGGCGGGCCCCCCCCCCGGGCTGGGGCCCCACTCGTGCTGTAAACCCGCCCGGCCCCGGGGCCCCCCCGGGAGCCGCGGGTGGGGTTCCCAGGCTTCCCCCCTTCCCTTTCCCCTCCGCTCCCGACCCTTTCCGTCCCCTCCGGGCCCCCCGGGTCCCCGGGGGGCCCCGCCTTGGGCGCGGGCCGCCGGTTTCCGGGGTTTTAAAAGGGGCCAGTACCCCTTTAAATTGGTAAGGCGGGGAAATGACCCTTTTTAAAACCCCCCTTTTCCTTTCCCGGGCCCACCTTTCCCGGAACCCTTTATTGCCATACTGCCTTTGGGAGAAAGTTTCTTCTGCCCTCGTTGCCCTGACTTCCGGGAAACCGAACCTTTTCCCCCCCTGTATCCGACTACAACCTTAGCCGGCCCCTTTCCCTTTCCTCCTGTCCCCGATTTCGCCTCCCGTCTCACATTCTGTACCACGAAACTGCCTTGGCTCCCCATCGCAAGCAAGTCACCCAGTTGGGGCGACCTGGTAGTTCTCCCCCCCGGCAGCAAGTCCCCCGCTTTCCCGGCGGCTCTGGGGGAAAACCCTTTTTCCCTACTTAGACTCCGCCCCTTTGGTACGGCTTACACCATCGCTTGCGGGGGTTTCCACGATCCACTACCACTTTTCGTTACAAAACACTAAATTTTTAAAACCACATGTTTGTCCTTTTCCTTTCCGATCCTCCTCAAAATGGCTCAAACCCTTATTGGGATTCCAGTTTGGGGTTAAATTTAAAACAAAATTTGGCCCTTGATTAGAAAACAAAACCCCCTTTATAAAGGGACCTCACAGCTCACACTGCAGATGAGAATCATGAGGTCTAAGGAGCTGCCCAAGGAGCTCAGAGATAGAATTGTGGCAAGGCACAGACCTGGCCGGGGTTACGAAACAATTTCTGCAGCACTCAAGGTTCCTAAGAGCACAGTGACCTCCATAATCCTTAAATGGAAAAAGTTTGGTATGACTACAACTCTTCCTCGACCTGGCCTTCCAGCCAAACTAAGCAATCGTGGAAGAAGAGCCTTGGTGAGAGAGGTAAAGAAGTTTCTTCAAGATCACTGTGGCTGAGCTCCAGAGATACAGTAGAGAGATGGGAGAAAGTTCGACAAAGTCAACTATCGCTGCAGCCCTCCACCAGTCGGGGCTTTATGGCACAGTGTGCCACAGACAGAAGCCTCTCCTCAGTGCAAGACATATGAAAGCCACATACAGTTTGCAAAAAAACCCATGAAGGACTCCCGAGCTATGAGAAATAAGATTCTCTGGTCTGATGAGATGAAGATTGAACTTTTTGGTGTTAATTGTAAGTGGTGGAGAAAACCCGGTACTGCTCATCAACTGCCCAATACAATCCCAACAGTGAAACATGGTGGTGGCAGCATCATACTATGGGGGTGTTTTTCAGCTGCAGGGACAGGACGACTGGTTGCAATTGGAAATGGAAAAGGAAAGGTGAATGTGGCCAAGTACAGAGATACTGGACGAAAACCTCTTCCAGACGCTCTGGACCTCAGACTGGAACGAAGGTTCATCTTCCAACAAGACAATGACCCTAAGCACACAGCTAAAATAAAAAAGCATCTCTGGAGAGACTTGAAAATGGCTGTCCACCAACGTTCACCATCCAACCTGAGGGAACTGCAGAGGATCTGCAAGGAAGAATGGCAGAGGATCCCCAAATCCAGGTGTGAAAAACTTGTTTCATCATTCCCAAGAAGACTCATGGCTGTATTAGCTCAAAAGGTGCTTCTACTCAATACTGAGCAAACGGTCTGAATACTTATGACCATGGGATATTTCAGTTGTTCCTAAATTTGCAAAAATATCTACATTGCTGGTTTTCTTCTTTCAAGATGGGGGGGGGGGGGTGCAGAATGTACATTAGTCAGCAAAAAAAAAATTAACTTTTTGGATCTTACCAAATTGCTGCAATGAAAGAAAGAGTGAAAAATTTAAAGGGGTCTGAATACTTTCCGTACCCACTGATATTGATAATTGAGTGGCTCCACATACTGTACATAAAATTATTCTTATTTCTGAATGTTATAAATGGGTGGGCCCAGTTTTAAGGATTATAAAAGGCCATTGTTAATACACAGGCCCAATTTTGAAAGTATTTTAGGGCCATTGTACAGGTCATGGAATAACTAGTAGGAGGCAAGTGAAAACTGACTTATGAGGGGGAATCTTTTTTTGACTTATTTCCCTTATCACATATCCTCCCATGATGTTGATCTTTTTTAAGGCATCACATACTAATCCTTTCCGATGGATTAGAATCTGCATGGAAATTGGATTTACAACAGAATCGGATAGGTACTGGTAAAACCATGTTCCAATTTACATAAAGGTCTCAGTGTTTGTCTTAGTTTAGGTTGATGACATAATACAGCACTTCTACTACTATTATACTTAGAAGGTCATCCTTGTATATTTTACATTTCAGTACTTGCATTAGGAGGCCTATGAATTGCAGTGATATTGTATAGGTTTGCCACTTCCATGATAATAACTAACTGGTCGACTACAGATCGAGTATTTGGTTTGAAGACTGCGTACAGCAAAGTCAACAGATGCTCTACTTCTAGTACTTAATTTATACAGTAAGGGGCATATTATTTATTACATCTATCAAATTTCCCTCAAATATTTTCTACCTGTTGGACTTTTGGAAGCAACGTGGAGCACCTAAAAAATTGGTGGGAAAAAGAAACCCAAGATATAATTTAGTCATAACAGCCATGGCTTGCTATTAGAGGTAAACTATACTGTAACAGATAACACAACGGCAACACTGAATTTCTACAAATGATATGTATTGCATAATCAAAGCAATTCTTGATCCTAAACAACTCTTGTTCATATACCATTGTGGGATATGGACATCATGATGGCTAGTTTTTCAAACACCCCTTTTTAAAGACGGATAAAAACTGCCAAAAGGGCTGTAAAATTGTAAGGGGTCTGTAGGGATCCACTGACCATGCAACGATGGGGGGGGAAAAAATCAAGTGGGGCCCTTTTCACCAGACCCCCGCAAAGGGATGGACTTGCTGGGGCGGAGTCTCCCCGGGCCCCCACGGCGGGATGCTTGGGTGGCGGGCCAAGGGTGGAGTTAAGGGAAATTCGACAGGCACTCGTATGGGGGACAGGCAGGGGGTCAGGGCAGGGGGGCAGGTTTTTTGAACGGACAGCGAAGGTCAGGGCACCAAAGATTCGGGGTGGTAAAGTAAGAGGGTTCGGTAACGTAGCAAAAAAGACTTTTTGGAACGCTTTTCTCTTGGGCAGACACTAAGGATTCGGAAAGGCTGCCGGAAAGGGCCGGACTTAAATGGGAAAACAGTCCCGGAAATACCAATTACCGACCACTGCCCTTTTTTAAATTGCCCCTTTAGGGCCCCGGGACGGGACGGGGGCCCCAGAGGCAGGAGGCAGGGGGGTAATGACGGGGGGGGCAGAACCGGGGAGGAGGGAACCCACCCCCGGGGGGAGGGGGCGCCGCTATGTGGGGGCACAGATGGCCGAGCCCCCCGGGGGGGGTCGGGGGGGCATCCTACAGTACCCCCCCCCCTTTGGGGCCCCCCTTTTTCCCTGAGTGGAGAATTTTTCTGGATGATGCCGCGGTTCAGGTTTTCTCCTCCGGGTTTCCCAAAACCTTCTCGGGCCCCCCAACATTCCAGTCCCTAGAAAGTACCGTTTCCCTCTAGTTCTCTTCCCCCAAATTTCCTTACCTCAAACATTGGGCATCAACCACAAGGGGGAGGACGACCCTGAGAAAACGGTTAAGGGCCCGGGGTTTTATAATGAACATGGAATGAGGGGATTGCAGGGGGGAAGGGGGCCCGGGGTTTGTAAAGACCGGGGTTAATGCATGATAACCCGAAGGGTCCCCGAAGCAGGGGTCCCCAGTTTGTAGAAGGCTCTTAAGGCGGGGCAATCGGGGACAGCCACACCTGTCACTCGGGGAAAACAGGAGGGAAGCTTCTTTTTATCGGCTTAGGACTTCGTGCCCTCGGAAGCACGGGAGCAGAGACTGGCGGGTCGGGCCAATTCTTCATTCCTGGGCCAGTTTGTCCCCCCGGGAAATTCGGGTGGAATGCCAAGGGAGAGGTGGGGGGGGTGCAACCGTAACGAGTAAAGGGGGGGCCCCCCTGGACTCTAATCTAGGGAGTTATAAAAACTCCGCCCAAGGGAAAGTTGGACCAACTTTTTTGGCGTGCAGAGACAAAAAGGGGGTAGGTAACATCCCAAAACCTGGGTTTACCCCCCCCACCTGGCCATCGTCTAGGGGTGGTAAAACAGAAGTGAAGCCCAAGTTTTCCCCGGGATTTGGGGAACACGGGGCTCCCCAGAACCGGGAAAAAAAATGCCCCCCCAAAACGATTTGCTGGGGGACCCCCCATGTAACAAAAACCCCTGATAAAGAATAGCTCCCCCCAGGGGGGGCCCGGGAACCAGACACCAGGGGAACAAAATCGCCTTCTTGGAAAACCGATCGGGTGTTTCACCCAAATGAGGGTTTGCCGGGCCAAAAGGAAAGGGAGATGGTTTTAAAAAGTCCATGAATTTTGTCCCAGGGGTTGGTTTTTGGAAAACGGTAGTGGAGGGTTAAAAACCCCTCCCGGGCTTGTAAACCAGGCGTCTTGTTACTGGGCCACAGGGGGTTTTTAAAGGGCACAAAAAGTTCCTTAACATCCTTAAGGAGCTCTGGCCCAATAGAAACGGGAAATACCCAAGGGGAATTTTCGGGCGGGGAAAAGAGGGCCCCGGAGAACCCCATTTCAAATCTCTGCGGAGGGGCAGGGTGAACGTTTTTTTTCCCCGGGGGAAAACCTTCCCCGGAGGTCAACGGGAAAGCAGCCGAGATAAGAGCTCGGGGGAAAAATTATAGCTCTGTATTTTTTTCTTAAACCACCACTCAAGGCAGGGGAAGAGGGGCTGCCCTTTTAATTTCTTCTCTGCGGGCCGGAATGGATCTGGAAGTCAACCGGGGAAGAAGAGCGCCCAAAACCTAGTTTGGCGGGGGTTAATCGCTGAGCCTTCTGGGGGTATTGGGGGTTTTTTGGGGCCGAAAGATGGATGGGGGGGGTTAGCCCCCCCTTCAGAATAAGCCACTCCTCCAAAGCCAGCTTGAGGGCCAGAAAGCTCCCGTCCCTTTGGGGGAGTTCCCCTGGGCCGAGGAAACTTTTGGAAAAGAAGCCACATGTTACGGTCTTCCCCGGGGGCCCCTTTTTTGGCGTAAGAACTGCTCCAACCCCCACAAGGGGGCATCCATTTCCCCAAGGGAAAGGGGGGGGGTCCGGCCGCGAAAGGGATAAAATGCTGTGTTTAAAGGCAGCAAAGTTAGGGGGAAGGGGGGGGGCCAACCGGGGGCTTTGGGGGGGGCCACGCGGGGGTTTAGCGTGTTTTTTTTTGGGTGAGTGCCCTACGGAGCCCTAGCGAAAGAAAAGGGGGAAAAATTGGAAAGTATTTTACAAAAAACCCCAAAACCCGCTGTATGGCTCGCAGGCCGACTGGGGGTTTCCCCACTGGAACAGGGGCGGAATTTTCGCTGGGCCCCGTAGGCCTTGGTAAAAAATAACCCCAAAAAAAAGGGGGGTTTGGGGAAAAACCCCCCCAAAAATTTTTTTGGGAGGGAAAAAAAAAGGGGGGCCCCGGGGGGGTTTTGAGGCCGGGGAGTACAAAAATTTGGGAAAAAAGGGGGGAGGGGGGAAAAAGGGGGGCCGGGTTTGGAAAACGGGGCCCCCCCCCGGGGGGGGAAAGGGCCCCCCCCAAAAGGGGTTTCCCCCCCCCGGGGGGGGGGCCCCCCCCTTTCCCCCCAAACCGGGAAAAATTTTGGGGGGAAAAATTTTGGGGTTTTTTGGCGGGGCCCCGGGGGGGGTTTTTTTTTTTCCCAAATTTTTTTAAAAAAAAAATTTTGGGCCCGGGGGCCCCCCCCCCCCGGGGGGGGCCCCCCCCCAAGGGGGGGAAAAAATTTTTTTTTTTAAAACCCCAAATTTTTTGGGGGGCCCCCTTAAAAGAAACCCCCCCTTTTGGGGGCCCCCCCGGGGGGAAAAAAAATTTTGTTAAATTTTTTTTTAAAAAAAATTTTTTTCCCCCCGGGGGGGGGGGGGAAGGGGGGGGGGGACGGGGGGAAAAAAAAAATTTTAAAAAGAATTTTTAAAAATTTTTTCCCAAAAATTTTTTTAAAAAAAAACCAAAAAACCCCAAAAACCCGCGGGGGAGGCAAAAAAAAAAATTTGGAAAAAACCCCGGGGGGGGAAAAAAAAGGGGGGGTTTTTTGGGTTTTTTTTTAAAAAAAAAATTTTTTTTTTTTCCCCCAAGGGAATTTTAAAAAAAAACCGGGGCCGGGGAAACCCCCCCCTTTTTTAATTTTTCCCCCCCTTTTCCCCCCCCCCCCCCCCTTTTACAAAAAAGGGGGGGGGCCCCCCCCTTTTTTTTTTCCCCCCAAAAAGGGTTTTGGAAAAAGTTTTGGGGGGGGCGGGGGGAAATTTGGAAAATTTTTCCGGGGGGGGGCCCCCCCAAAACCCCGGGGGGGTTTTTTTCCCCCCCCAAACCCCTTTAACCAAAAAGGGGGGGGTTTTTTTCCCCCCCCCCCAAAAAAAAACAAAAGGGGGGGTTTTTAAACCCCCTTGGGGAAAAAGGGGCCCCCGGGGGGGAAAACCCCAAAAACCCCCCTTTTTCCCCCCCTTTTTTTGGGAAAAAACCCCCTGGAGTTTGGGAAAGGGGGCCCCCCAAACCCCAAAAAAAAATTTTGGGGGGGGTTCCCCCGGGGGGGGGGGGTTTGGGGAAAAGGGAACCTGGGGAAAAATTTTTTCCCCCCCCCCAAAAAAGGGGGGGTAGGGGGGGCCCCCCCCGGGGGGGAAAAACCCCCCCCCGGGGGGGGGAAAAATGGAAAACCCCCCTTTTTGGGGGGGGGGGGGGGTGGAAGGTTGGGGGGGGGGTTTTTTTTTTCCCCCAAAAACCCCCCCGGGGTCCCAAAGGGGGGGGGAAAAAAAGGGCTTTTGGGGGGGGTTTTTTTTTTTTTTTTTTTCCCCCCGGGGGGGGGGCCCGGGGGGTTTGGGGAAAAAACCCCCCTTTTGGGTTTCTTTCCCCCCGGGGGGAAATTTAAAAAAGGGGGGAAAGGGGGGGATTTAAAAGGGGGTTTCCCAAAAAGGGGGGCCCTTTTTGGGGGGGGGGGCCCCGCCGGGGCCCCAAAAAAAAACCCGGAACCCGGGGCCCCCAAAGGTGGGGAAAGGGGGGGGGGCCCCCCGGGGGGGACGGGGGGTTTTTGGGGGCCCGGGGGGCCCCCCCCCCGGGGGGGTTTAAAAAATTTTTTCCCCAAAAGGGGGCGGGCAAAAATTTTTTTTTTTTAAAAAGGGGGGCCGGGGGGGAAAATTTTTTTAACTCCCTTTTTTTTGGAAAAATTTTTTTGGGGGGGGGGCCCCCCCCCCCCCCTTTGGCCCGTTTTCCCAAAAAAAAAAATTTTCCCCCCCCGGGAAAAAAAAATTTTAAAAAAAACCGGGCCCAAAAATTTGGGGGGGAAATTTTTTTGGGGGGGGGGGGCCCCAAAAAAAGGGGGGGGGGCACCCCCCTTTTTCCCCCTTTTTTTTTAAAAAAAAAAAAATTTTTTAAAAAAATCCTTAAAAAAAAAGGGGTTTTTTTTTTTTTTAAAATTTTTTTTTCCTTTTTTTTTTTAAAAAAAACCCCCGGTTTTTTTTTTAAAAATTTTTCCCGGGGTTTTTTTGGGGAAAAAAAAAGTTTTAAATTTTGTTTTTTTTTCCCCCCCCCCCAAAAAAAATTTTAAAAGGGGGGGGTTTTTTTTCCCCTTTTTTAAAAAAAAATTTTTTTTTTTCCCTTTTTGGGGGGGGGAAAAAGGGGGGGAAAATTTTTTTAAAAAAGGGGGAATTTTTTTTTTTCCAAAAAATTTTTTTTTTTTTTTTAAAAATTTTTTTTTTTAAAAAAAATTTTTTTTTTTTAAAATTTTTTTAAAAAAAAACCCCTGAAAAACCCCCCTTTTTTTTTTTTTTTTTTTTTTAAAAAAATTTTTTTTTTTAAAAATTTATTTAATTTTGGCCCGGGCCCCCAATTTTAAAGGGGGTTGGGGGGGGGGGCCCCCCCGGTTTTCCCCCCCGGGTTTTTAAAAAAAAAAGGGGGGCCCCTTTGGGGGCCGGGGGGGGAACCCCAAAAACCCAAAAAAAAACCCCCCCAAGGTTTTAAAAAAAATTTTTTTTTTTGGGGGGGGGTTTTGGTTTTTTTTAAAAAACCCCCCCTTTTTTGGGGGTTTTTTTTTGGGGGGGGGGGGGGAAATTTAAAAAAAAGGGGGGGGTTGGGGCTTCCCTTTTGGGGGGGGGGGTTTTTTTTTAAAAGGGAAAACCCCCTTTTTTTTTAAAAAAAATTTTTAAAAAAAAAACCCCCTTGAAACCCCTAATAAGGGAAAAATTTTTTTTTTTTTTTTTGGGCCCCCCCCTTTAAAAAAAAAGGGGGGGTTTTTTTTTTTTTTTTTTTTGGAAAGGGTTTTTAAAAATTTTTTTTTTTTCCCCCCCTTTTTTGGGAAAAAAAAAAAATTTTAAAAACCCTTTTAAAAAAAAAGGAAAAAAAAAAAAGGGGGGGGGGGGGTTTTTCCCCCCCCAAAACCCAAAAAAAAGGTTTTCCCGGGAAAAAATTTCCCCCCCGGGGGGGTTTTTTTGAGGCGGAAAAAAGGCCAAAGGGGGGCCCAAAAACCCCCCGGGTTTTTTAAAAAAAAAAAAAAAATTTTTTTTTCCAAAAAAAATTTTTTTAAAAAAAAAACCCAAAAATTAAAAAAAAAAAATTGGGGAAAAAAAAAAAAAAAATTTTTTTTGTTTTTTTTTTTTAAATTTTTAAAAAATTTTAAAATTTTTTTAAATTTTTTTTTCCCCCAAAAAGGGGAAAAGGGGGGGGGGGGGTTTTTTTTTTTTTAAAAGGGGGGTTTTTTTTTTCCCCTTTGGGGGGGGCGGGAAAAATTTTTTTAAAAAAAAAAAAAAAAAATTTTGGGGGAAAAAGGGGGGTTTTTCCCCCTTTGGGGTTTTTTGTTTTTTTTTTTTTTTTCCTTTTTTAATTTTTTAAAAAAATTTTTTTTTTTTTTTTGGGCCCCCCCCCCGGGTTTTTTTTTTCCCCCCCCCCAAAAAAGGGGAAAAACCGGTTTTTTGGGGGGGGGGCCCCCCTTCCCAAAATTTTTTTTTTTTTTTTTTTTAAAAAACCGTTTAAAAAAAATTTTTAAAAACCCCCCCTTTTTTAAAAAAAAAAAAAAAAAAGGGGGTTTAAAGGGGGGCTGGTTTTTAAAAAAAAAATTTTTTTTTTAAAAAAAAAAAAAAAAATTTTTTTAAAAAAAAAAATTTAAAATTTTTTTTTTTTTTGGGGTTTTTTTTTTTTTTTCCCCTTTAAAACCTTTTTAAACCCTTTTGGGGGGGGGAAAAAACCCCCTTTTTTTTTTTTTGGGAAAATTTTTTTCCCCCCCCCCCCCAAAAAAAAAAAAAACCCCCTTTTTTCCCCCCCCCCCCTTTTAAAAACCCCTTTCCAAAATTGGGGCCCCCCCCCCCGGGAAACCCCCCCCCACCGGAAAAAAACCCCCCCCCTTCAAAAAAAAAGGGGCCTTTGGGGGGGTTAGGGGGGGGCCCCCCCCAAAGGAAAATTAAAATTTTTTTTTTTCCCCCCCCCGGGGGGGGGGGGAAAAAAAATTTTTTTTAAAAAAAAAAAAAATTCCCCAAAACCCCCCCAAAAAAAATTTTCCCCCAAAAAATTTTTTTTTTTTTCCTTTAAACTTTTTTTAAAAAAAAATTTTTTGGGGTTTTTTAAAAAATTTTAAATAAATTTTTTTTTTTTTTTAAAAAAAATAAAAAAAAAAAAATTTTTTTTTTTAAATTTTTTTTTTTTTTTTTTATTTAAAATTTTTTTTTCCCCCCGGGGTTTTTTTTTTTTTTTTTTTTAAAAAAATTTTTTAATTTTTGGGAAATTAAAAAGGGGCCCCCGGGGCCCCCAAAATTTTGGGGGGGAAAAAAAACCCCCCCAAAAAAAAAAAGGGGGGAAAAAAAACCCCCCCCTTTTTTTTAACCCCCTTTTTAAATTTCCCTTTTGGGCCTTTTTAAAAAAAAAAATTTTTTTTTCCTGTGTTTAAAAAAAAAGGGGGCCCCTTTTTTTCCCCCTTTTTAGGGGAAAACCCCCCCTTAATTTTTTGGGGGGGTTTTTTTTTAATTTTTTTTAAAACCCTTTTTTCCCCCCCCTTTTTCCCCGGGGGCCCCCCGGGGCCCCCAAAACCCCCCCCCCTTTTTCCCCCCAAGGGCAAAAGGGGGAAAAAAAAAACTTTTCCCCCCCCTTTAAAATTTTTGAAAAACCCTTGGGGGGCCCCCCTTTTTTTTTTAAAAAAACCTTTTTAAAAAGGCCCCCAAAAAAAATTTTTTGGAGGGGGGTTTCTTTTAAAAGGTTTTAAAAAAATTTTTTTTTTTAAAAATTTTTTTTTTTTTTGGTTTCTCCCTTTTTTTCCCCTTCCCCCCTTTTTTGGGGGGAAAAAAAAAATTTTTTGGGAAATTCCCACTTTCCCCCGGGTTTTAAAGGGGAAAATTAAAGGGGAAAAAAAATTAAAAAGGGGGGGTGGGTTTTTAAATGCCAACCCGGAAAACCCAAAAAAATTTAAAAAAAAAAAAGGAAAATTTTTTTTTTTTTTAAAATTTTAAATTTTTTAAACCCCCTTTCCCTATGCCCTATAAGTTAAAAAAAAAAGTGGTCTCACCCAAGTTTCCACGATAGACAGTTTGCACACCAGCCTGTGTATTGAGCAACATTGTGCAATCAAATTTCTGAAAATGTTTACACAGACGTTCATGTTCTCTGTTTTATCTGTAGCTACCAGAACCTGTACAGTTTTGACAATCTTCTTTCTGTCCTTGTCATTACATAAAGCTGTGAAATTAGTGTTAATATGCCTGTGTGATAGCCCGCTATGTACAACTCATGTGGAAATGTCTCATCTCTCCAGCAGGATGGAGCACGATATGTTCTTGAGCTCAGATGAATTGGACGATGATGTGTTTTATCCAGATGACTTTGAGTTCTCTGAGGAGCCTTTATCTTCAACTCCAATATTCCCTCATAGTCCACCTTACAATGGTCTCCTGAGCCACTTCCAGCTCTTCACTGTATCTCACTGCTGCGGGCCGGGCTGCAAGATTGCTGAATTCAAAGACAAAGCTACTCAGACCTTAGAACCGTCATCCCTGAATGGTGATATCATGTTACCCTGTGGCGTTTCAGAATCTCCGCGGAGGCTTTTTTATGGTAAGAGACCAAATTGTCCTGATTACTGGACCTTCCAGGGTTTGCACACGCTGATGCTGAAGGAGCTGTCTGACTTAAAATGAAAAAATAGGACAAATACTTTGCTCATTTTTGAATTCGCCGTTGTTCCAGTATTGAAGCTGCAGGTGGCGTCTCCCGGTCTTTATTTACTTCCCGTTCTTTGGTCGGCACAAAACCAAACAATGGTCACCTGCCATTCCCTTGACATCACTGCTCAGGAAGTCAGCTGGACAAGGGCGATGATGTCAAGAGAGTGACATGTAACAGCTTAAGCCTCTGATTGGCTGCAGTCACGCCATGCGAACAGGAAGTAAACAGAAAATGCGGACACTGCGGTAAGGTCAGAAGTGAGGACATTTTTTATTTCGTTTTTTTAGTAATGTGGAATATTTTTTATTTTTCGTCATTTAACCCCTTTAGTAAAGTGGATCTGTTGCATATTTAAAATTGTGCAACTGTCTGAAAGTGTTTTGTTCACTGTGCTGGATCCATGCAAACTTAAAATGACCCAAAAAGGAGACGGGGAATTCCCTGTGGACCCCTGAGCATGGTGGGCCCTTGGGCATGTGCAGGCATGTACAGTAGATATAGATTAGGCCCAAGTATCAACTTCACTACTGGGCCCCAAGAGTCAAGCTCACTTATGAGCCCTTAGGGTTCATCCTGTGTACATTATTATGCTTTGAGATGCTGTAGGATGCATTTATTGGAGGTGCTGCAAAGTGCACACATATCAGAGGTGCCATAAGCGCCCATAAAAACAGGGCCCCAACATGAAAATGAGGGTTCTAGTATTACCCCCTTTCCTAATAGCTAAACAGAGGTGTCTGATTAGCATCAACCACTGGATTGTAATTTGTGATACGATACCTTTGGTGTGAAGAATTACCCCTGAGTATTAGGTGTGACGATTTTACTATGGCTCCTCATAAATATCTATTAAGGGCTTGTCCCCACGGCAAGGGTCATTGGTCAGTTTTGTAAAACCGCAAATTTTCTGAGAACCAACATGCTATGCTCTCCCACAGACTTTAATACAAAATCCGTGCAGCAGTCCCCACTGCACGGATTTTCCGCTGGACGGTTCTTTTACACCACCGGCGGTCTGAAAAACCAAGAACATGTTCATTCTTCCGCCCGCTTTTCGGGGAGAACATGAACATGTGAGTACGAAGGGGGGCGGCTTGAATCCACAAACCGCCGTCCCCCTGCATGCCAAAAACAGACCAAATACCAGTTGGGAAATCCGGGATTTGGACTTTGCCGTGTAAACGCAGCCTATACAACCCTTCTGCAGACTGTGGGACTCCTGTACCACTATATCAGCTGGACAGTAATGTAATTTTCTGTTGCTTAAATATTATGTTGTGTGAATTACTACATATTACACTATAAATACTAGGATGTAAGCCTGAATGGAGAGAGCATGCAGATCTAGAATACATTGTACACAAACTGAAATAAATTACAATAGTTTAGAAAAAGTCCAGAATCATGTAATTCCGAAGGTGATGTGGGAACCCTTCTGCATGAACCCCAATGGGTCTGTGACGTTACTAAAAGATACAGCACATACATTTGTTCGAGCAACCACTAGCAAAACTGTCAAAACATGTAATGGAATAATCTTCATATACACATATAATGTATGAAATCACTGGGCCAGACCAGCCAACCCCACAAAGTAATGTAATTTTTGCATTGAACCAAAATAGGGACAAACCTGATTAGACAATTTAGTTTTATTATACAAATGCTGCAATTTTTGGCAACAAGGAATTTCTATAAGTGCCATAGTGCCGCTCATTGGTTAGAAGGGGCATAAGCCAGTCTATTCTTATGCTAAATGGTTTTTTATTATACATAAGGCCCAATTTTTGTAATTTTTTCTACATTTTAAGAAAACTGCACCAGAACCACCTACTGTTGTCATTACTAATGCTGGGTTCACATGCAGCAGACAGTAGAAACCATGCTGACATGTGGCTAAAATGGTCTCATGAGTGCGCTAGTGATATAATCGGCAAACCTGTGCAGCTACTGCATGGGGGCATGGTTTTGACCACACGTGACTGCTGAGGCAGGTGAAGCCATCATAAGACTTTTAGAATAAGTAAGTTAGGTTTTACAAGGAAAGTTCCTGGATATTGTTTAACCTCTTACCCACATCCACATGGGACGTACCCATACATACAGTATTAGACTGAAAGGTGTTCCTGGAAATGGACGTATGTGAAGGTCCTGGAGATTAGTTTGTGATCGGCACATGGAAAAAGCTGTATATCATAGATGGCTCCATGTGCTTTTAGCAGCGACCGTAGCTTCCTCCACTCGTGTCCGATTAATCACTTAGATCCCACAGTCAATCACGAACTCAGCAGCTGAGGAAAAGACAGAAGGAGGGAACTTTTCCCATTACAAACGCCTATCGCCCCCAAAAAGTAAAAAAATAAATAAGTTCTGCATATTTGGTATTGCCATGTCAGTAACAACCTAACCTATAAATCTTACACAAATCGCTCCAAAAACTCCTTTCTTACTAACCTGAGATACTCCCACAAACATATTAAACAACAAAAAATTGGAGTACTATCTCAATAAAAATTACAAAATACTTTATTAACATTTTACATACATTATAACAAATAAAATCCAAACAACATACACAAACAAGAGGACAACCAAAAAGGGGGAAACAACGAGAATAAAAATATGTAATCCAGTATTTACCAGTTATCAGCAATAAAGTGTCAATAGTGCCAGCACAAAAATACCCAAAACGTAACCTACATAATTAACCAGAAAAACTGGCATATACAGTAAACAAGTGTCTCATTAGTTAAAGTGAATAGCAACCTCAGTACAGAGCTGTATAACTTTGTAAAATATGTAACATATGATGTCAATTGCCTCACACCCTATACTAACTATACTGGGCCAACAAAACGACTAAAATGTCAAATCTACACTGAAAGACAATCGTAGACAAATCATATTACCCATGTTAGAGAGGGGGGAGGTAGGAGTCGTTGTGAAGCCCGTCCCGACGCGTTTCGCCAATAATTGGCTTCTTCAGTGGACAATCTAGCCTATAAATCTGTCACGTTAGTTAACCAGCATGGTGAACACTGTGAAAAAAAAAGAAACAATGACAGAGTTGTGATTTTGGTTCATCCCACAGCACATCAAATGGAATAAAAAGCGATAAAAAAGTCATGGAAAGTGGTATCAATGAAAATACCAGTTCTTCTCGCAAAAAAGCCTGTATATGGGAAAAAGTTCTGGCTATCAGAAGATAGTGATGCATGAATATTATTTTGCACAATTTTTACAACATTAAAAAACTAAATGGGTATCACTGTAATTATTCTAACCAAGGAGTAAAAACTAACATGTCACGTATACTGCACAGTGAGAGCTATTAACCCGTTTCCACCACAGCCAGTTTGGACCTCCCCGACAGAGCCCAATTTTTTAAATCTGACCGGTTCCCTGAGGGCTGTTGAATACAAAATGGTGTGATTTCTGGAAGGTTCCCCCCTGTTCTGGTACTTTGGGTGCTTTGCAAATGCGACATGGCACCCACCAAAATCTGCATCCTAAATAGTTCTCCCTCTCTTGTACGCCCTGTCATGCGCCCAAACAGCAGTATACACCCCCATACAGGGTATTGCCAAACTTGTAAGAAATTGTGTAATACATTTTGAGATGTTTTATATCCAGGATTCCTTGTAAAAGTGAAACATTTTCAGCTAAAAGCAGATTATTGGAAAAATTTAATTTTGGATATATTTTCTTAGGGGTGTAATTTAGCAAATGAGGTCTTTCTAGGGGAGTTTGGATGTCCACAACCCTGAAATGGTGTATAAAGAATATCCTAATGAAAACAAGACCACAGAATCCAGTAGATGTTCCTCCTATTCTGACGCTTGTGATTGAGTCAAATAGCAAATTAGGAACACATATGGGATATCCCTGAAATTAGCAATATTGGGAGAATCCATGCTTTTCCCTGATAACATCTGTGTTCCAGTGAATAATGGATAAAAATTAAAGGGGACATGTATGAACGGGGCAGCGCCAGAAGTCTGGTGCATTTTCAGCTAGACATCAGGCGCAGCCCCGTTCACTTCACTGAAATTCCTCCCGAACACTATAATCAGGCACATTACAGAGCGCCATCGGCACTTTGTAATGCGCCCGATCTCGGGGGGCGTGCGGGAGACGGGGCGCACTAGAACCAGACAAAGCTATAAATGTATGGCTTCGCTACGGCAATTCTAGGCGCATTACTGCTAGAACAGGTAAACCACTTCCATACTGGTTTACCTGAGCCAGAAATGTCATCCTAGCACTAGAATGCACTTTATTTATTACCTGCTGTAGAGCAGGTTTATAACTCAAGTACCTTCTATGCCAGTAGGTATAATGCGCTTGAAATTTGACGTTTAAATGCCAAATTTCATACATTTGACCCTTAAATTCTGCAAAAAAAGTGACTTTTGAAATCTCACCTTTACTTTGCTTTAATTTCTGTGAAATACCTAGAGGGTTAATAAACTTCCTAAATGCTGTTTTGACTATTTTAAGGGGTGAAGTTTCTGAGATGGAGTCACTTATGGGGAAATCTAACATACAGACCACTCAAAGCCATGTCAGAACTGGATTGGTCCCTATAAACATCTGTATTGTAAATCTTCTTAAAAATGTGAAAAATTGCTGCAAAATTTCTAAGCACCCAAATGCCGTAAAAAATAAAGACATTTAAAAAGTGATTCCAACATATAGTAGATAAATTTTACACTTTAAAAATGGCAAATTTTTCTAAATCTTCACAACATTTTCATATTTTTCATACAGAAACAAGGAGTGTATTGCTAACTTAAAGCACAATGTGTCCTGAGAAAACAGTCTCTGAATCACATGGATAGGTGGAAGCATTAAAAAGTTATTCCCACAGAAAGTGACACGTCAGATTTGATAAATGGGTCTTTGTCAGGAATTTCAAATCTGGCTCCGGGTTAACACTGGGCACTGACATTTAGTGGTGATAGCTTCCAAAACAAGGAACTAAGATGGTAGTTGAGCTCCTAAAAAAATTAATACGCAGCTCCTGAATAGTGTTGATCGAATCACTCGAGAAAAGTTAAGTTCGACATAGCATTCCACACACCAGTTTTCAGTGCCTTCCTGCACTTCTGGCAGCCATCCAATCACCTTTCGGCACTTTTGGCAGCCATCCAATCAGTACAGAACACAGAGGAGTGTCAAAAACGTAAATCGCTGAGGTGTAAGGCTCTCACTGGCTACTAAAATCACATGAACACATTATATATATTTCACTGTATTGCCTGTGAATGCCATTTTCGGGCCCCAACTTCTGTACTGTACAGACTGCTCTTATTTTAGAAAGCATTTTCCTCTCATAGACTCAATATTTAGGAGTTTAGTATTGCTGGCTGCATCTTTCCCACACCCAGAAGCTGTTATTTGGCGACATTTGCAGGCTCACATAACGCCTAACTCTCACATACATGGATATATATTATACATAGTGCTTGGATTTGCTAAATCATACTCGGTGCCCAAAGGTTCCGTTTTTGGCAGTTTTGGGGGTTCAGTAATTGTATAACACACCGTCTCCAAATCTGCTATACAAAGAAATATATGATTGGCTGGTGAAAATTATAGTGAGTGGAGAAAAATTCATTTTTGGCAGTTTTTGGGGTGAAATACCTTTCAAATATACCGTATGTTATTGTCATGCAGCTATATATCCAGGAAAGAGTTCTCTCTGATGCTAAATCTTACTCAACACCAAAAAAGGGTAATTTTTCCAGATTTTAAGTCCACACACTGCTGAAATATACCAGTGCATTATTGTGATCCACATATATACATATACACTTCTCTCTTTTTTATTACATATAACTGCCATCTAATGTAGTCCAGCCTGCAGAGGCATAAGTTGACGTTCTTGGGCACTGGTGCCAAAAGTGAAATACCGCCTCCCCGCCCCCCCGTTACTAGGACCGCCATCAGTCATCTAGTAACTGTTTCAGGGCCCCATACAGCCAAATCAAATGGGGCCCCCACCTATTACTAGTTCTTATTTCTTAACATATCACTGGGCCCTTTTTTGATTAGGGCCCCTGACAGGAGTACTGCCCTATTGGCACCACTGTCAGTTACCATGGGCCATTTCCAATACCGGTGTCTTTTTATGTGTCAAAGGGGCTTTTGGGCCCCCTCAGGATGCAGTATCCCGTATCGGCTGCTACTGCTGCACCCCTATCACTATACTCCTGCCAGCTGAACCTCCATGTTCCTTGTTGGGATGTTCTTGCTGCCACCACATATATCACATGTACAAAGCTTGCAAGCAGAGGCATAACTTGAAGTTATTGGGCCCTGGTGAAAAAAGTGAAATGGGGCCTCTGTCAGTTACCATGTGCCATTTCCAATATCAGTGTCTTCTTATGTGTCAAAGGGGCTTTTGGGCTCCCTCAGGATGCAGTTTTCACTCTTGTACTTCTGAATGGGAACACCACCACTGCAGCTGCTGATTGGTTGAGGAAGTCACACGTGACTATATCACTGTTCAGAAGTGAGCTCAAAATGGTGATGTAAGCAGAGACAGGTGACTGCTGCAGCCAATCAATGTCCCCTTTTGGAAGTAAAAGAATGAAACAAAATATCAGAGAGGCACAGCGTTGAAACCAAGGCCTGGAGGAAGGTAAGTATAGATTTTAATGGGGTCCCAGAAGCTGCCTATTAGTTTTTTTGGGGGGAACTGGAGACAACTTGGACAACTCCTTTAACCTCCCCCCTGACATTGAGCAGCCACTGACCTGATACGCTGGCACATCAGACTTCACAGTCGTAATTTCCAGTTAATCTGGCTTTGATTTTTTTGTTCTTAGATTCCAGGTTAGCAGAGATGTTAAACCACTGGCTTGTAGATTGAGTTCTGTTTGCACATAAGTGTTGTATCTGCCATAAATTCATTATTGCATTGCTATTGACTGTGTGTATGTTTTTTCCCCCTATAAACTCCAGAAACAAGTCTGTAAAATTAGCATTGGCAATGGTTGCTTATACAGCAAAGAAATGGAAAATAATGTGGTTCTAATTAGAGACAATGGCTTCATGCCAGAATCCATGCTAGCTATGGGCCGTCTATTATGTGGGGGAATATGTTGCCCACATGTGTACAGGCGGTGTAGTAATTTGAAAGAAACACAACATGCGGAAGACACTTACTGGTGGGTTAGTTTTCCCATACATTATAAATGATGGATGGTCACTGATCTTCACTGAGGCAAAAAAAAGAAATGAAAAAATCAGCAGCATAAAATAAAGTGTTTACTCACATGGCGCACACCTTGAGGGATGAGAGGGCAGCATTCCTTTCAGACGGTCCTTTATTCCACTTATGCAACATTTTGGTTTTAAAAAAGACTCTTCTGAGCTATAATGTTGCATGGGTGAAGTAAAGGATCACCCAGAAGGAATGCTGTATTCTTCCCTCGGATTGATCTTTACTGCTGCCCTTTCAATATCGATTGGTTCCGGGACGACCATTGTATGGTGGAACCATAACTATCAAAAACTGTTAGTTGGTGCCAAAGCCCCAACATGTCACCAGCATAATGCAAAATATAGGTGAAAGAAAAGGAAGCAGATACTAATCCAAATGAAGCGCATCCTTACATATAACATCAGGAAGATCTTCAGGAATCTGGAAATCACTTTCTATGTTGGGGACAGGAGCTTCTTTGGGTTATGAACTGTATACACAATATACCAGAGAAAAGAAAATGGGGCGCTCACCTGGTTCCCAAAGAAGCCACTCATTCTGGCATCTGTAAGAGCACTACAGAACATTTTTGTAGTACCGCACTGTACTGTAGAGAGGCGCTACTAGACCACCAATCACTACATGTACTTCACTTATACATGTAAGAACAATACAGGACATGTAGTACTGTACTGTAGAGAGGCGCTACTAGACCACCAATCATTGCATGCACCTCACTAATACATGTAAGAGCAGTACAGGACATGTAGTAACACACTGTACTATAGAGAGGTGCTACTAGACCACCAATCACTGCATGTACCTCGCTATACATGTGAGAGTAGTACAGGAAACTGTAGTACACACACTGTAACTGTAGAAGGCGCTACTAGTACCACCAATCACTGCATGCAACCTCACAATCACATGTAAGAGCAGTACAGGACATGTAGTATGCACTGTACTGTAGAGAGGTGACATTAGACCACCAGTCACTGCATGCACCTCACTAATACATGTAAGAGCAGTACAGGACATGTAGTATGCACTGTACTGTAGAGAGGCGCTATAGACCACCAATCACTGCATGCACCTCACTAATACATGTAAGAGCAGTACAGGACATGTAGTATTGCACTGTACTGTACTGTACTGTACTGTAGAGAGGCGCTACTAGACCACCAGTCACTGCATGCTCCTCACAAATACATGTAAGAGCAGTACAGGACATGTAGTATTGCACTGTACTGTAGAGAGGCGCTATTAGACCACCAATCACTGCATGCACTTCACTAAAACAGAGGTTTTAGAAGTAAATGTTCAGGATAATTGGTTGGATCAGTCAATCACATGAGTTGCAGATCGACAGTGTCTGTGACATTGTAAGTTGAAACCACACTCAACATATATTGGGACATGTATGAATGGGGCTGTGCCAAAAGTCTGGCATATTTTCACCTTCATATCAGGCACAGCCCCGTTTGCATTAGTGCAAAACCTCTCAAACGCCATTATGAGGCGCATTACAGATCGCCTGCGGCACTTTGTAATGCGCCTGAGATTGGGGGGGGCTTGCGGGAGGCGGGGTGCACTAGAACCATACGAAGCTATAGATTTATAGCTTCAGTATGGCCATTTTAGGCGCATTACTGCTGGAACAGGTAGCCCAATTTAAAAGTGATATACCTGAGCCGGAATTGTCGCCCTAGCGCTAGAATGCGCCTGATTTATGACCCGCTATAGAGCGGGTTCATAAATCGGGTGCATTCTATGCTATTATAATGCGCATGAAATTTGGCGTTTAAACACCAAATCTCATACATGTCGCCCATAATGTCCTGTAGAAGACCATCGTATGACAAGATTGTATCCTGAGGCAATTATAACTTGAGGGAGCCCGGTATAGTGGTAACCTACTGTTAACAGTATTAATGTCTGTACATCCCTATTTTTGTATCTCCGAACCGCAGGGCCGTTCCTAGGTTATATTTAACTGTCGGCGAGGAGAATATATTTCACACCCCCCCCCTCCCTGTAACATAATGTGCCATAATGAAACACAGTGCATCACCATCAACCAAAGCCAAAATATACAGAAAGCTTTACCACAATGTGCTACATATAAAACTATTAGATAATAGTCGTACAGTTACCAAATAACACTGCTACACCAACCAGAATCCCAAGACCACTAAGACCACATATCACCAGCACACAGTGACCGAATAATACTACAACACCATGACCACATATCTCCACATAGTGACCACATATCACCACCACATAGTGACTGAATAATACAAACTGACCATTACTGAATACAAACCATTATATTTCAACCAATATTACCAGCATACAGTGGTGGATACCAGCTGCACATAGGCTCTGCAGACATATAAATGGTTACAGTAAAGTTATATCTAGTGACTCATAGGAGACGTCTGTGAAGAGTTGTTCTCTTTCTCTTCTTCTTCTTTTCCATCTCTCCCAGACGCCATGACGACTACTCCCGACTCTTCACTGTAAAATACACAAAACAAATATCTTAAGACTCCTCACTTTATCAGCACTTCCCAACCAATTCCTATCTCTATACAAACTCCCCATCTATAGCATCTCATATGGTAGCCATGTAATAGCCCCTGTAGCCATGTAGTAGCCCCCTATAGCCAGGTAGTAGCCCGCTGTAGCCAGTGATGCCCCCTGTACGCCAGTAGATGACCCCAGTAGCCAGTTGATGCCCCCGTAGCCAGTAGATGCCCCCCTGTAGCCAGTTGTTGCCCGCTGTAGCCAGTGATGCCCCCTGTTATCAGTAGATGCCCCCTGTAGCCAGTGATGCCCCCTGTAGCCAGTAGATGCCCCCTGTAGCCAGTGATTCCCCCCCGTAGCCAGTGAATGCCCCCCTTGTAGCCAGTGATGCCCCTTTGTAGCTAGTGTGCCCCATTTTCGCAAGTGATGCCCCGTGTAGCCAGTAGAGGCCCCTGTAGCCAGTGATACCCCTGTAGCCAGTGATGCCCCCTGTAGCCAGTAGATGCCCCCTGTTATCAGTAGATGCCCCTGTAGCCAGTAATACCCCCTGTAGCCAGTGATGCCCCTGTAGCCAGTAGATGCCCCCTTGTAGCCAGTGATGCCCCCTTGTAGCCAGTGATGCCCCCTTGTAGCAAGAAGATGCCCCCCTGGTAGCCAGGATGCCCCCCTTGTAGCCAGGATGCCCCCCCTGTAGCCAGTGATGCCCCCCCTTGTAGCAGTGTGCCCCATGTAGCCAGTAGTGCCCCCTTGTTGATCATGTAGGATGCCCCTGTAGCCAGTAATACCCCCTGTACCAGTGATGCCCCCGTAGCCATAGATGCCCTCTCTAGCCAGTGCTGGCCCCCTTGTAGCCAGAGATGCCCCCTTGTAGCCAGAGATACCCCCTGTAGCCAGTGATGCCCCCATTGTAGCCAGTGTGCCCCCATTGTAGCCAGTATGCCCCTTTGTAACCAGATGTCCCACCTAGTACCAGCTGCCCCCCTGTAGCCAGGATGCCCCGTTTAGCCAGGAGCTCCCTTGCAGCCAGGGTGCCCTCTGTGCCAGTGCTAGCCGAGGGATGAGCTTTTGAGCCAGTGTGCCCCTTGTAGCCGGGATGCCCCCTTGTAGCCAGTGTGCCCACCCATTGTAGCCAGTGTGCCCCCCTTTTTAGCCAGTGTGCCCCCCTTTGTAGCCAGTAATGCCCCTGTAAGTTCTTCTAAAATAACAAAATAGTTCTCACCTCAGTCCACGCCTCCCGGTCCGGAGCTGCTAAAGCGTGTGGGAGCTCCCTCACGGTGAGGGTCACCATGCTGGCTTACGCTTCACGCAGCTCCTAGGGATCTCCTCGGCGGCAGAGCTGCCAGCCGAGGAGATCGAGCGTCACAGGGGGCGCGGTGAAAGCTGTGCGCCCCCTGAGACACTGAGTATGTATCAGCGCTGATACATAGAGGGGAGGAGGCGGGAGGTGAACGATCCGTCCCGCCTCCTCCTCCCTGCAGCTGCTGGCTCTGCGCGACTGTTATAAAACAGTCGCGCAGAGTCAGGGGCGATCCTCAAGGCGGGTAGGGCGGGTGGTCGCGGCGCCTCCCACGGGTGAGCGGAGCCGCGGCGCCCCGGGCGATCGCCCGCCTTGTTCGCCCCTAGGAACGGCCCTGCCCGCCCCTAGGAATGGCCTTGCCGAACCGTCATGTCCGCATCTTCAAGTTCCACATGGAAAATGGTAAAGCTACTTGTCAGCTATAATTCAGACCAACATGATTATGTTAGGAATACTTGTGTATATTATTTTAGGTATTTGCAGTTTTTCACATCATTCAGCATGACCCGACTACATGCCCTGATCCTTAGGCTCCATTCACATTACCTTTTCCCCAACATTGCAGATATCCTGACGTTATACCGCAACAGAGGCATAAGAGACAACAGGCCAAATGCAGATTGATGTATATCAATGTGAACTGAAGCAAACATAATCCAAAAGGAAGGTTCTACATCTAGACGCTCTACAACTCCAGCTGTCTCTAGCCATTGGGGGGGGAACCTTCACCACTGATACATGTCAGGAGGAACGGACAGAAATGCTGATTCCTGTTGCCGTACACAATCTCTAGGGTCAATTTCCAAGCTATAGCCTGTCTTAAACTTGTTGACCCAGACTGCTGGTGAGTGTAGAACTTATAATCTGTTAGAGCACAAGGCTACAGAGCACTAAGGGTTAACCGATTTTGTCATTAACTTAGCGAAAACAAGCACCTTCTAGTAGTGACTCAATCATGGTTGGACTGACTGATGGCACCGTATTTGATCGGATCATTCAGATCAATGAGAAAGATGATAGATGGTAGAGGTGGTGGTGGTGTCAGTTAGGAAAACTTGGTTGTACAACATGTAGCAAAGATAAAGATTTTCTGTCTCTATCCTCATGTCAAAAAACTATAGCAAAATATCAAACAACAGCTGATGTATTATGGTATAAGTCTCATCACCTCTTATCACCTATACATGTTATAAAAATCAGATAAATTGTGGTTCAAAAGTAATCCCTTAAAAGTCATACAAAAATGTAGGATGAGCAACATGTTATGAGCATCCATGGAGAACTCCCTTACAAGGAGGGAGACAAGAATGGGCCTTACCCAGTTTTTAGATCAGGCAGAAACATTTTACTGTAGATTTGTATTTTTACACTAGAAATGATGAATAATGTTTGGATTTCTTTTCTTTATGAACTGTTAATGTCAGATTCTATCATCCTGACATAGGAGAGCATTAAAAGTGGTGTCTCTGTGTCTTTTATAGAAAATGCAAGTGGATATCTTCTTTACAACCATCATCACAAAACTTAACTGTGCCGGTTTGGAAATGGGAAACATTCCCTTCATGACAGGGAGGCAGACTGCAGAGCGGCGAATCGCCCGAAAGTTACAGTGTATTGGGGATCAGTTCCACAGACTTCATCTACAGAGGGTAAATCCGATTTTTCTTGAAATGAATGAGTCATGAAAGATATCAGTTCCCAGTGTTACAGACATTCCACTGCTGAGCTGCTAACTGATAAAATAAGACTAATTGATAACATTATAACTTTTCGGAATATATGAACTTATTCCAATGCCATCGTGTTGTCTACCATGTTTAAAGCATTTCTCTAAACATATCCCCCAGCATGTTAAGCCCTGTCCTGTTTATGTAAAACACCCCAAAACTGTATAAAAAATGCCCCATTCATGCAAACACACATAATCCCACCTCTGTGAGGTCCCGTGTTCAGGACTCTTCCATGTAGTCATACATTTAGCCTTTAAAGGGTTTTCTCACCATACTGTTTCACAGAGCCACAGGCAGCTTCAGACTCGCACTTCCTGATTAGGCTGTGAGCAGTTCTACAATGATTGTCATATCAGCTCTGCTATTCCAAGCTGAGCCTGTTACAGTGACATGACTGCTGGAGATTTATAATCTGTAGAGCACAAGGCTACAGAGCACTAAGGGTTAACATTTGTCATTAACTTAGGCAAACAAGCTTCAGTAGTGACTCATCATGGTTGGACTGACTGATGGCACCTTGGATCGATCAGATAAGAGAAAGAGAGGTGGTTGGTGACCTAGAAAAACTTGTGTACATTAGCAGTAGATAAAATCTTCTCTATCTCATGAACAAAGCAAAATCAACACAGTGATGTATTTGGTAATAGTCTTCATTCACCTTTCCATACATGTTAAAAGATTATTATTGTGGTGAGAAAATCCCTTAAAAGTCAGAAAATATGAATGAGCAACATTTTAGCATCATGGAGAACTTACAAAGTCACTGATGATTATAGATGACCACCATTTCGATTTTACCAGATATTTAAGTGGGTGAAATAGGGCATTGAATGGGTTAAATCTATGCCCGGAATCATGTCAGAACCTGTGGGATAGTGAGTAAAAATCGTTAACAGAAATCTAATGGTACGCCTCTAAACTTCTTTGTAGATTCTGTGGAAAGTTGCTTGGCTTTTGGAACAATGATGACTGGTTAATTCACTGCAGGGGGGGCTGGCAGAGCTTTGGAATTTGCTTATAGTAAAATGCCGCATACCCACTCATATGGGCATTGGTGTCTAGCACACGGCTCATTGCTAGACAGCAATGACACTGCTCACCTGTGTTGTTTAAAAAAGGTCTTCGTTTATTGCCATTAGTTTGACCCAACTCTATCCCTTACCATAACTCTAACCCTAAGTTGGCGGTTAAGGTTTTTATGGTGTTTTGAGGGGTTAACTTACCTTTATTGCATCACTCCCAATCCTGCATTGCTCCCGGCGCGGTGTCACCTCTGGGTCAATGTCTGACTTCATGTCCAATGTCACTTCTTCTTTCCATGATATCAGTTATGTTATGAAAACTAGAATTCAAATTGGGCTGATCTAGTTAGATTTAGGTCGAATTTAACATTGAACCAAATTCAAAGTGCTACTCACCCTACGGGGAGGAATTTTTTTTCTTTGCCGACAGTGAGCATCGTCCGGATATATGATCCTCTCTTATGACTTTACCCTCCACAAAAGTTGTTTGTCGTTGGAAAGTCATTCGTTGTGTATAGGAGGCTTGAGTTCCTAGCTGCAATTTAATATCTGACATAGATAAGGATGTCCCAGCATGGCAGAGACTTTTGGCATAGGTTTATACATTAAAGTCTATGGGAACATTGGTGTATTTGTCACAAGATTTTCCTAGTGTATACGCCAACAGTACACCACCCACATGCTGTAAATTTAGCCTTAGGTTAGCAGGTTGCTATTTCTCTTGTTTTAAGTTACCTTTAAGCTATGATAGTGATACTACCTTGGGTTGTAGATGGGTTTTAGAGAAATTTTTGTTCTGCAATATATAATCATCTTTAGAGACTCCTACTCTTTTTTTAAATCATATTTAATTAATCAATAATTAATTATTTGTAGTTTGCAATTTATAGTATCAAGAACTAGAACTAGCAGATATAGTAAACTGTGGGAAACTCCCAGTAGGATGATTTCACACACAACACAGATTTTTGCTATATTTTTTTTTCTGCGCACTTTGGCCAGATGTGAGCTGAAAGCCAGTAGTGAAATATTACATGCAGTAAAAAACAAGCACTTTTGTTTCTAGATTATTCTTCACATTTGATTCCTTTTTGGTCTTTTTTTTCTGTCACTTCCTGGTTCAGACTGACTGTGATTTGCATACAGCTCCATGGTGTATTCAACTCTGTGTTTTCAGTTGCTAATTAGTTCAGATTAGCTCAGAAGCTTCTCAGAAACTGCTAGCAGGACTTTTTATCTGATCCCTCAACCAAAAGTCCTAATTAGTGCTGTTTACTTTAGATAAATCAAGCTTTTTACTGTCCGACCTGTGTGATGACTTCACTCACTGCTATCACATAGAAAAAACAGCAGGGGGGAGAGATGTTTACAGGTCGGTTACTGAGGGAACTGAAATAGCCAGGGAGGTGATTAATTCACTTGTATCTTCTTAACACAAAACAGATGACACAAGCAATATATTTGGAAAATGTCTTTATTTTGTGTTCCCTACGATTTGAAAGCTATTCTTTGTAGCGAGACAACCCCCTTAAGGGTTAAAGCTTGTCAGTAACATAGATAAACAAGCTCCTGTCTGGAAATAACACTCAGCAGGGAGTGAGATCACCACAGTCAGATAGGGAAGCTGAAGCAATGAAAGCAGAAAGAGATGGTCGGTAACCTAGAGAAACTTGTTTAAACAAGTAGGAGATATAATCTCCTTTATTTCCTAAACAAAGCTGTTACGGCAGCTAGGAAGTGGACCATCACAAGTCACAACAGGGAGATGAGTTTAAGTAACCTTCTGGTTGTCACTAGAGCCTGCCGCAGGGCAGATTGTGCTTGCTATGGCTGGAGACTAACAGGATGCTACCCCTGACCTGACTTGCTTGTGGTGGCAGCCGGGGTGCAGCGTGGTACAGAATTGGCAGGCAACTCGTGGTCAGGAACAGGCAGAAAAGTCAGGGCAGGCAGCAGGCAAATGTGGTCAGTGGACAAAGTAAAGGGTCAGATACACAGCACGTCAGGAACACTTTAGAAACTCTTTCTATATGGCTTAGGGCACAATAGTTCCAGCAGGAGTGACCAGAGGATAAAGGGTCAGCGCCCAGTAATTAGATAAGTACCGGCACACCGGGCCTTTAAATTTCACTAATCCTCTACACGCGCACCATATGGAGCAGGAACACATGTGCTGGCAGGCAAAGGCATGCAGGGAAACAGGATAGGTGAATACATAGCAGGGGCGGCGGCCGGCACTTGCGAGTGCACCCACGACCCGCAAATAACAAAAGCAAAATCAGAAAAGCAATGTGTTTGGTAATAGTCTTTATTTACTTTTGGCTACATGATTAAAGCTAATCATTGTGGTGAGAAAACCACTTTAAGTTTAATAGGTTGTAGAAAAACTTAAAAAAGCTCTACTTTTCTACCTGTCCCTACTGCTCTGATTTACACCAGCATTTACTCCTCTGCACTTCCCGGGTCATGACACTCTGAAGATGCTTGTGCTGCACTGTGAGTGAATGGAGCGTGAGCATCTTCTGTGTGTCAAGACAAGAACTCAAGGTCCAAGGAACAGATACCAGAGTCAGAGCGGCAGCCTGGCCTCATTTAGATGTAATTTTCCATAGATGGACAACCCTTCAATACCACATAGTCTCAGCCTGAGAGCAAGACAAATATTACATAGCATAATATAGAGATAAAGAGCAACTGTAAGTAACTGTGTAAAGTGCCTAATAGCTGGCATTATAATTGTAAAATTTCCTGGAATAATAACTGAAGGCCTTCTCAATAATTAATTTGTCTATTGTTCGCTGATAGCTTTCTTTTTTTTTAACTTTTCTCATTTTGTAAAGAGGAATTTTTTCTATGTGTTTTTAAATGTTCTTGGGAGAAACCTATGGAACAAAAAGTAAAAAAAACAAAACAATAATTAGTGCATGGTGCAAGAAAGAGAATTTTTTCTTTAATCACATACCGTATATACTCGAGTATAAGCCGACCCGGGTATAAGCCGAGGCACCCACTTTTGCCCCCCAAAAACGTAAAAGCTTATTGACTCGAGTATAAGCCTAGGGTGGAAAATGCAGCGGCTACTGGTAAATCTCAAAAATAAAAATGGATACCAATAAATTACAATTAAGCCATAGGCAGTATAGGCGTTTAATGTCCCCCATATAGGCGGTATAGACAGTTTAATGTCCCCCATAGGCAGATATAGGCTGGTATAGGCAGTATAATGTCCCCCATAGGCAGGTTATAGGCTGGTATAGGCAGCTATATGTCCCCATAGGCAGGTAATTGCCCCCATAGGCAGGTTATAGGCAGGTATAGGTCCTCATAGGCAGGGTATAGGCAGATATAGGTCCTCATAGGCAGGGTATAGGCAGGTATAGTTCCTCATAGACAGGCTATAGGCAGGTATATGCCCCCATAGACAGGTTATAGGCAGCTATATGCCCCCATAGGCAGGCTATAGGCAGGTATAAGTCCCCCTAGTCTGGTTATAGGCAGGTATAGGTCCTCATAGGCAGGCTATAGGCAGTTATAGGTCCCCCTAAGCAGATTATAGGCAGGGTATATGCAGGGTTTTAAAACAAAAAACAAACACTTACCTCGATCCCCCGCTGCTCCGCCTCCCGAGCGCTCCGCTCCGTCTTCTCGGCACAGAGTGATGACACACGCTGCCTGTGCCAGAAACTCCAGACAGCAGCGAGTTTGCGGTCGCCCGGAGTCCACTGCGGAGCAGGGAGCGCTCCCTCTCTGCTCCGCAGTGGTATCTCCTCACCTGTATGCGCTCCGGAGGAGTCGCAAACAGGGGAAGATATCGCCGACAGCACCCGGGCCATGGCAGCGCCCAGACGCTGTGGGCTGACTTGGCGTTCAGTTATATGCGCTCCCTGTGGAGTCGCATATTGCTGAAGCGTCCCTTTCGGCACTCGGGCCATCTCAGCGCCAGAGTGCCGACAGTGACTCGAGTATACGCCAAGGTCGGATTTTTCAGCACATTTTTTGTGCTGAAAACCTCGGCTTATACTCAAGTATATACGGTAATATGCTTCAATTGAATTCTCTAGAGCAGTATTATATTGAGTATTGTTAGGCTAGGTTCACACGGCTTAACTGCGGGACGTAATTACGCCCCGCAATTACGCCGTGTGGACGGGGGCGGAGGCGGGGCGCCGTCACCTCGCCGGCCCATAGATATTCATTACCAGCGGCGCGTATACGCCGCTGGTAATTCGCCTGTCACTTATCTCCCCCCCGCGGCGTATTCGCCGAGCAGGGAGAGGAGACGTAATCCATAGTTCTCTATGAGAACTGTAGATTACCGTAGTTACTAGGACGTATTCAGCCCGTAATTTGCTCACTCCGGCGCATAATTACGGACTGAAATACGTCCAGGATTAAGCCGTGTGAACATTGCCTTATGGTATTTGCTTTGCGTAACCCCTTTAAAAATGCAGATGCAAACAGATGAATTTGCCAGCCTCTGCAGTGTGATAAAGGCTGCCATATAATATCACATTTCTCTTGATGAATGGCTGTCCATGTAATACTGGGATAGATGAGGTTTACCAAAACAAGGGCTGCTTTCATACAGTGACTTTCTGTTCCGGTTGGGGGCTTCTTTAATGAAGGGGTCCTCTGTACAATGTTTTGGCCTGGGTCCTCCAAAACCAGAATGCAATGAACCACATAGCAGAAGTAAAAAGTTGGTCACTTGTTATTTCCTTTACAAAAATTAACTGATTTAGAAATTGATGGCAGCAACGGATCTCAAAAAAGTTGGGACAAGGTTAGCAAAAGGCTGGAAAAAGTAAATGGTACTAATAGGAAACAGCTGGAGGGTCAATTTTCAAGTCAGATGACTGTGGATACAAAGAGCATGATGGAGAGGCAGAGTCTTTCTGAAGCAAAGGTGCAGAAAGGGGAAGATCTCTCCATGAGGAGAGCACGGAACAAACGGCTTGTAGAGTTATGTATTGCCTTTTCGCCCTCTACTAAGCATCTGCATATCACAAGGCATTATGGGAAAGGGGCTGAGAAGCCCAAAGCCCCCTCTGTTGGATGAAGCAAAGGTGGTCAGAAGTTCACCAAGCTGTGGTCTAAAAAATTGAGGAACAATTTCAGAAAGATCATCTTTAGCATAAAATTGGAAAGACTTTAAGTATCACACCATAATCAGTAAATAACATCATCAAAATATTCAGAGATTATCGAGAAATCCTTGGATATGAGTCACTACCCAAACAGAAAATGGAGGCCTGAGTGCACCTGTGCCGGATAGCTCACCTCTCATTTTATCTGACCACAATTTACTTATGTTCATTTCTCTTGCGGTGCAGCCCCAGTCCAAACACTGGCACAATCCTTGTAACTCAGTGCCCTCTACTAAAGCTATACCTTGTGACTCAGAAACAACGCCTGCTCATTACACCATCAGAGATACTTCAGTTTTCACTGCTGAGTGCTCTTTCCCTATAACTGGCTTCATCACTCTTACTGGCTAAAAACTTCTCACCCTGCACTCTAAATCATACTTGTGCATTTGATCCCGTTATCCCACCTGATCCTCAGCCTTATTGGTGCATGTATCAAAGTCCTTACCCATCTCTTAAGCCTACAAATAACCACAGGTGTTTTCCCTTCTTCATTTAGGCATAGAGCCATCACTCCCATCCTTCAGAAGCTTTCCATACAACTGTCTTCGTTATCCAGCTATCACCCCAGAACAAATACATTCTCCCATTCCTTGGCATCACACACTTGCCCTCTTCCTTTATCTCCTTGAATCTCACTAACCGAACATTTACTGCCTTCTACTCACACACTACCTCCTCATCTCTCTTTCTTTCTCAGTTGGTATCCTGAAACTTTTGCATTTCCCCATCTATATCTTAGGCCTGGGACAGCTCATAAAATCCCATGGTTGTCAGGACCACTTTTATGCTGATGACACTCAAATTTATCTTTCATCCTCAGATGTTACCTGTCTGTTATCAGGAATTACAGAATGTCTACCAGCTACATCCTCCTTCTCCTACCTCCCACCTTTCTAAAACTCAACTCACTAAACCCTCTCCACATTTTCCCCAGGCTCAAAGGTCCGTTGCCGCATAACATTTGATTCCACTTTATCTTTTAAACCACACAATCTATCTCCTGCATAAATTTCTGCGTTAATCTCACAATACTGCCCTTATCTAATGTCCAGGCCAACAGGGCCTCCTTCTCAGCTCCTCACACAACTGCCTCTAAGAGGTCTCCATTGGAAACTCCAGAATCTAGAACTCAGTTTCCCACCATTGAAACCTTAAAAAACCTAAAGACTGATCTTTTCAGAAGAAACTACGATATCCCTGCTTCCTCTACACCCTATGAGCAGCTTTAGTTCACTCCTTCTGCCTGTTCCCCCTTACATTGTAGATTGTATTCCCTCATGGGCAGGGAAATTGTAGTAATTGTAGTAATAGTTTTTAATGTCTCTTTGTATGAGGACCCTAGGGCTCAACCAGGAAAGACAGTGAGTCCTAGAGCTAAGGCCCTCTGTGCTGTGCTTGCCAATTAGCCGGCTCGACCCGAGGTTGTCAGCGACGACTGGACAACAGCCCCTACACTAGGTAAGGTGAAACACAGAACAAAGCCCAGACAAACACAATATAGTGAGGTCAGATGAAAAGGGTCAGAACCAAAGAGAGCAGAGAAGTTACAGAAACAGCAGGCAATAAACGGGTGTCAAAAAGGAGGGCACAAGGTCAGGAAATCCAAATAAGCTATCGAGGGAGAAAATGCTAGCTCGGGAACAACTCAAATGGAAATGTCAGAATCCGGTTCCAGGGTGTGATTGGACTGGACCTCTGACATCCAGAAAGGTGAGTGGTGAAGGCAGCTGTCACCACTCCAGTAGTCAATCACACCCCAGTCAACATAGAATCAGACAGTACAAATTAATGCCAAAAGTGCAGTCTTTGCCATAACTTTCGGACAAAGGACTGTGCTGCAGCCTGAACAGGCACTGTCATGACAGTATACACCCTTTTACAAGGGGCCTCCAGACCTTCCGTAGATCCACCACGAATGGAAGGGCTCACGCGATGGCATCGCTTTATAAGATGCAGGGCAGATTTCCCAGAGGGAACCTTAAGTCGCAGATTCTTATTAGATAACCACACTTTTTCACTCAGAGCATTATCAGGACCTGCAGAACATTTTTTTGATGGCAAAGTACTTTTGGCTGTCTTGGACTTCGACCAGATTCAGAGGAGCCTGGGCCCAGACTGTGAATAGTTGTTTGTCCTCCATGGGAGACTGAGCAGTAGAACCTAGCTTAGCAGGTGTCAAGGTTCATCTTTCAGTTCCCTCCTGTGGAACAGGTAGAGAAGGGTCAGACATGTCAGTCACTACAGGGATGTTACTAGGGGCTGAACCTGAGAATCGGCAACAGAGGCAGCCTGATCATAAGCAATGGTTGTCACCACAATTGCGGGGGATGAACTTTTCACAGGATCTGACAAACTGAAGATCCTTTCTTTGGGAATATCCAGACCTGGGAAGGAACTTAACACCATCGTCGCCAGACCCGTGAAGTGGCAAAAATGTTTTTGTCACAAACATCATCAAAGTCAGAAATGAAATCCGGAGGCTTGGCCTCCTCCATCAGGCACCCAGACAACTGTAGAGAAACACAGCAGGAGGAGCATTGAGGACCCCATTGAATCAAGTCCCCTTCCCTCAAGTCAAAGACAGGATTATGATTATGCAACCAAGGGAGACCTGAAACAATATCTAATGACAAAGTGCAGTGCTGCTGAAGAGACCATTTTGGTCTGATGGAGCAGGAGAGCAGTAAAATACAATGGTGTAGAGATATATAGTAGGTGGGTTCCTACAATGATAGCTGCAGTTATAAAACTCTCACTACCTGTCCCTGCTATCTGCAGTGTGCACAATTTCCAGTGTATACCTATGAGCTGCAGCTTCAGCCTGTCTCCCTACCTGTAACTGCTGAAACCAGAAATCACTAGAAGAATCTGTACTCTAAATTTGGAAGACTCTGCACTGTGACTTAGGGGACAAAAGTTCTTTGTCACGGATCTATATATCTTGCTGCTTTTAGATAGGAGAGCAGAGCAAATGTAATGAGAGGAGACTCCGACCACTATCTCAGAAGAGTCAAAGCATCATTGAAAATGTAGGCTGCATTAGGAATGACAATATCAGAGGAGAAGAAGGAAAGAAGATGGCAGACAACCGTAACTGGCACCTGGGAATATACAAGTCTAACACAGGAGCGTTTACATTATTCTTAAATAATAACCTATTCACATGGTCCCAGAAGTCAGGACATTGGTGGTTTTTGACTTCTCTTGGCTTGTGTGGGTCTATGGCGTTGACAAACAGTGTTTCTTTACCGTTCTGTTAGATAAGGAAAACAAAAAACCCTTCTGAACAATATTTTGTACTTAAAGGGGTGTTCTCACAATGCTGTTTCACAAAGTTTACTCTTAACAGCCAGCTTCAGGTTCCCACTTCCTGTTCAGGCTGTGGGCGGTTGTACAACAATGACTGATATTTCAGCTCTGTTATTCATAACTGAGCTTGTTAGAAGAACATTGGTGATAGAAGAGTCTAAACAGCAGGACAGTGTCACAAACTGCTCTGCAGCCCGCACTTGTGGCCCCTTTCCCTGTATGCGCAATGGTCTGCATGTTGGTCTGCAGGTGCGCTCGTACTGCCGGCAGCAACTTACCTAGCTATGCTCCTGCTCACCCATACTCCTCTGTCGACTAGTGCGCATGTCCCCGCTCTCCAGGATGCACACACACCAGCTCTCTGAGATTTAAAGGGCCACCTCGCCGGTAATTGGTTATTGCTGGGCGCTGACTCTATATATCCGGGACACCTCCCTTAGTTTGCTGCATTCCTGAGTTATTCTGTTGCTGTACGTGTACCATACCACTTGCCTCCATCCCTTGACCACGAACCATTGCAAGCTGTCCCGACCTTCCTGCCTGTTGCCAACTACGAGTTTGCCTGACGATTCTGTACCTAGCTACACCACGCATGTTCCGACAGGGGTAGCGACCTGGTAGACTCCCGCCGCAGCAAGCCCAACCTGCATTGGAGCAGGCTCTGGTGAACACCGGGACCCACTTAGTTTCCGCTCCCTGGCATGGCTTCCACCACCGCTTACGGTGGTCTATAGGATCCACTACTCCTGCCGTAAATGGCAGAAAGCTACAGAGCTCTAAAGGGTTACATTTTGTCAGTAAGGAACATAAACAAACTCCTGTGCTGCTGATAAGTCACATCAAGTAATGACTTCACCACCCTAGCCAGGAACCTGTTAAAGAAGAGAGATGTGGTTGGTAACCTAGGGAAGCTTGGGTACACAAGCAGTAGGTAAGAACGGTTCTAACTGTAAAAAGAAACAAAATCGGAACAGTAATGTATTTAGTAATAGTCATTATTCACTTTTGCCTGTTTAAAGCTAATTGTGGGGAGCATGCTTCTTTAAAGCACAAGCAGTCACTTTTTCGGTAAAGTGAGGGGCTGAGGTTCTGTAGATTTTACTAGATACTACCATTAAACCAGGTCATATCATGCACTTTTTTAATTCCAGCTACTCAGACAAAAAAGTTGTAGAACAGGTTTTGCTAAAATATTATAGCACAATAGTTTAGGTTTGTCAATTCTGGCTATAGAGGTCAGGAAGCGGGAGTAGAACATGTCCAATTCAAGGGGGAAAAAAAGAAAACAGGAATCATAACAGCCAAGCCTCCAAGCCTTACCTTTTCTGCATTTGTTTAGCTATTGCTATCTATGAGCTCATATAAGAGAAGAGGAAACCACATTAGCCTCTCTTTGTGAAACAGATTTTTGAAGGTAAGATCACACACAATATGTCGTCTGTGGGGTTGGCGAGTGTTGATTTAATTAACTGCGTTGCCAACTGGTTCATGAACATCACTTTGAAAAAAAACAAAAAAACTAATGGCCATGATCTGGTATCCAGAATTAACTTGATCTTATTAGAAGTTTTGGCGGCATAGTAGCTCCTGGTTTGTCGCCTCCCTCCTCCTACAGGTTCTTCTCTAGAGCTTGTGGCTCCTCACTGCTTTAAAGGTCAACTTTCCCAGTACCAAATACCTGTCGCTTGACCCTTCTTACAGGTCACCTTCTCTTTCATTCTTTGCCAGTTTGTTGGTGCTCTACCCTGCGTTTCACGTGTTCTAATTTGCAAATGCACTGCCTGTCCTGACCTTCGACCAGTTTATGAAAGAACTCTACCTGCCCAGACCTTCTGCTTGTGACACGATCGCGCCTCTGCCTATCCTCTGAGTACCACACCTGTGTGTCAGCTGTCACTAAGTTTGGAAACCTTTGGGTTTCAGCCTGCGAGTTCCATTCAGCGGTCCAGATCCCTTGCTAAAAGGGTAAAAGCCCGGGGGCTCCATAGACTCTGATCCTCAGCATGGTTCTGCTCCAAAGCTCATGGCTTCCCCAGGGGATCCCTCCACCTATATCTGGTGAACATAACATCTCAAAAAAAGATATTAGACCATCAATTCAAATCATGATGTTTTCTAACTATTTGCCATTAATGAAAAAATAAAATCTGGTTAGCACATCCGTTTTTGAGAGTAAACATATAGGTGCACACTTTTGTAGCAGTCAAAAGCTATGCAAACAATACAATATTAGTGGCATTCTGTAGACGCTAAAAATGGTCAAAGAGGACATAAGAATTTTTGGAACAGCATTCTACTAATATGGAATATTTGAAAAAAATTGAGGTTCTTAGTGTATATTTTTGATCAAAACTGTAAATGCCCACCTACCGCGGCAAGGTGACCCCAATTCAGGTGGGAACCTATTCTACATGCTCTTTTGGTGTCTGTTCAGACCTCCACATTTCAGGGTAGAATTTTCCAACTATAAACCTGATCTGATTAAATTTGCCATTAGTGTCTTAAAGAGGTTGTCCAACAAAATAAAAAATCAGCCCCAACTGTATTAAATAATAATGAAAAAGCATACTCACCTTTGTTCTCATAGAAGATCCAGTTTTGAACTTGTGGCAATGGTAAGTGGCTCTTCTGAGTGGTAAGTGATCGCTGCAGCCAATCAGTGGATTCAGCAGTCATGTGTTGTTCTGTTCTGAAGCCCCTGTTTGGCTGCCACAGTCACATGCCGTTCTGGAGGTCAGAAACAAAGATTGGAGACACTGCTGAAGCTTTAAGGGCATGTTCACACTGCATTTGTTATACACGTTTTGAGTATGTTTTACATACTGAAATACAGACCCCAAAACGTATTTCAAGTGTGGTTACATTGATTTCAGTGTAAAATATGTAGCACCGTTCAGACGATACGTATTTTTGCAGTGCGTAAAACAGATGTATTCAAAGAATTGACATGTCACTTCTTGATCTGTTTTACGGATTGAAAAGCCCAAAGAAACAATAGGGATATGTTTGTGCAGTCCAGAAAACGGATCCAAAAATGTACCACACTTTGTAGTATGTTTTTGGATGCATTTAACGCAATACGCTTTACGTATTGCAAAAACGTATCCAAGAGGCCATGTGTACATACCCTAAGACTGGATGAATGATTAATACAAAGGTGATACAATACAGCTAAAGACTATTTTACATTTTTTTTTTGGGAGCTAGACAACCCCTTTACAGGGTATGGCGACTTTTTGGCCATTCATCTGCATAGGGGATGTCAAGTCTGCTGTATAATCCCCTGGAATAATCAGTTATTTGCAGGGGGAGTCTGGGAGACAGACAACTACTCTCCAAAAGGGGGCTTTTACACCTACTGGTTTTGCAATGTGTTTTTTGCATGTGCCATGTATCGGTGAGGCAAATGTTGAACAATTTTTTTGTTGCTTAGGTCTCCAATCATAAATAAAAAATACATTTTTATTTATTCACTGATATGATTTTTATTGTATGGTTGTTGTATAGGATGTGAACCCTCTCAATATCTGTTAGTAGGTTAAATGGTAGCAAGTCACCACTCATTTTGTAACATTATTTGTACAATACATCCATCATATGAACCCAAGCCTGAAACCATCAGACACCTGTTATGGGTTTAGCTGAGCATTGCCAGTAATGTTTACCTGCTGTCAATCCTGCTTGAATGATGAATCATTGCACCTGCTTTTGAACTTTCGACTGAACCTGCTCTTGCCCCTGGCTAGTTATTCTATATCTTGACTTATTGTTCATCCAGTCATTTTAGTCTAAGCATCTAGAGTATTTTACATAGTCCACGGGGCAAATAAACACACACATGTGAATAGGGCCAACACATGGGATGATATTGACATTTACTATGCAGCTTAGACCACTAGACCTAGAATTTGACGCTACAAACTGTGATTTTTCTTCGCACTCAAGAAATGTAAAGAAAAATACAGAGAAAAGTGAGCCTGGTTTCCATAAAGTTGGTCTCCAAGTATAAGGCTAGCTTCACGCTTGCATTGAATGTTTTATTTAGAATCTCCTTTGCAAGTTCTGTCGGGAGCGATGGAGAAAATAGCACAGCAAGGTGCGCTACTTAATCTGTTAAAACAACAGACACCATGATGGAAACCCAACAGGCCCATTCTAGTCAACAGGATCCGTTGAGCTTGTCAGTCGGTAAATGGGTCCATTTACACCTCTATGACCGAGATTCTAAATGGAACCGACTCAGATGTGAACCGGGCCTGAGACATTAATTAGAAAGCTAAACAATGTTACAAATATACTTGACTTGCTCACAGCAGGGGTAGATTTTATTTTCTGACTTTTAGGCAGTCCTGAATGCCAGGGGCGTATCCTATAGGGGGTGCAGAGGTAGCAGTCGCCACCGGGCCCTTCAGCCACATAGGAAGACACCAGTATTTTAATTAGCACATAATAGTTGGGGGGCATGATTTAACTTTTTGCATTGGGGCCCAAGAGCTTCAAATTACGCCTCTGCTGAATGCATCAGACTTATTAAAGCGTGCACCCTTTAATAGATCTGGTGCAAGTGCCTTCAACTATCTTCTTAGACTGAGGTAAAAGATGCCGGTGTTAGTAAATAGCCATGGTTTTTCTACATACCCTACGCCGATAAATGATATTGTCGTGGAAAGTTGCCTTGAGTGAATTCACCTCAGGCCACTCAGTAAACAGCCTTTCCTTTTCAAATTCTGGGGCGTTTGCACTGTGAACTGAGGCGTCTCCATCTTTCTTGCCATCTGAAGACGTCATCCGCCCCTGCATAGGACGTGTTCACTCATGATGCTAATAATAGTTTAATCATTATTAGGAACAGGAGGAAGAGGATCTCTGTAGTCTTACACCAGTAGGCTTGTCTAGATCACGGAGGAAACATCCTCCACAGTTATATACAAAGCCTGCATTGTTTCACTGGGTCCTGCACTCATTGTTATAACCCTTCAGAACCTGTGTCTAATTTTTATGTATTAATTCTACTAAAAAAAAATTATAAAACTTTACATTATAACTGAATATGATAATTAAAAAAATGTGTTTAAAGTTTGAGAACGTGAACACCGTTTACCTATGGAGATGTGCTCCGTTCAGCGATCAGACAAGGAATGAAAGGAGCATGTGCATGTTATTGATGACGTAGTGAAATGATTCAGGGCTACTGCGCATGCCCTGAATCATTTCACACAAGTAGGAGGACGATGAACTGAGACGATTGGAGAAGGGAACAGGGAGCATGCCCTAGAATGTGCGAGCCCCAAATTCCTAGGAGAGGCCATTATTATTCTGACAGCTATGGAAAACCAATTTAAAAATTTGCACAGCATGAGGGGGCCCTTTGGGAACCGGCGGGGGGTTTGCTGTGAGTCCCAAAAATTTAATAAATTTTCTGAAAACCTTAATATTTTTTATGCAATTGGGGAAAAATTTTTTTTTTTTTCCCCATTTTTAAAAAAACTAATCTTTATAGTGAAAAAAAGGGCCCCTGGGGCCCTCCCCGGAACCAGGTCTGTTTTTTAAATACCTGTTTTCCTTTGTTAAATAACAATTTTGGAGCTCTTCTCTTATAATCTGTGTAATCTGTTAATTTAAAACCCCCATTAAGTAGTGGTGCTTAATGCATCTTCTCCAGGTTAACATGGAAGCTGTTGCTTTCTGGTATCTGTTCTCACATATGTGTCCCAATTTTTTAACTATAAAAATTGTATTTTTTCCCCTTTTTTCTTTACTGTGATGGATTTTTAAATATAACTTTTTTTTGGGGTCATTTTGGCAAATTTTTTTTTATTGCTGGGACGGTTTTCTTTTCGTGTTTGATTCAAAAAAGAGAATTTTTTTTATTGATATGCTGATGGTGAACATAGGCAGATAACAGCCTTTGGGAGGAACAGTATATGGGCCCCCTTTGAAAGTTTTACATTTCTCGGGGTTTGGCAGGGTTTTTTAATTTTTAAAGGGGTTTCCCCACTTTATGTTTGTGTGGCCCTCACCCAAAAAAAAGGGGTTTTAATTGGGGGATTTTTAAAAAAATTTTTCTTAGAACATTTAAAAACCCAGCATGTATATTGAAAATTTAAAGTATTCCATTTCCCTTTTGTATGTGTTTTTTTTCCTTTTGCCCCTTTAAATTCATCTTATCAAAAACCTACTTTTTGCGGGTAAATTTCCTGCTTGGTGAAGTGCCCAAGTAGTTTTTCCGCATCTTTTCCACAACCCCCAAGACTGCACTGCAAATCTAGGACTTAACTCTTTTTGTTCCCAACTCAAGGGGTTTTATGTTCTGACATTAGTGGGGAAATTATCCCCCAGTTGTATTTGTTGCCCAGGATAATGATGTTGGGCGGAAATCATGAGTATTTGTGAGCGATTTTTATGCCCAATGTTAAAACGGAAAGGGTTTTTTATGGGGGTTTTCAAAATTTTTTCAGATAAATGCGATTTTTTAAAGGTTAAAATTTTGCTTCATCTTTTAGATCGCCCCTTTTTTCCGCGTTCCTGTAATTTTGGGGGCCCGAAAATCGGGATTCAAAATAGACCCAGGGTGAGTTGTGTTTGGACGTCATGCCCGGGGATGTTTTATGGTTGCGTTTGGGCGGGGAAAAAATCCCCATGACCTTTTTTTAAAAATAAAACGGGTTTTTTCCCGGGTTTTCACCCTTTCCAGTTTTCTCTCGGTTTTCATAGGAATAGGACTGGTTCTCCCTGTGGCCAAAACAGTAGCAAAATTTAAGTCTTTTTTCTGAAACAGAGGGAAAAAAACCCTCTATTTTTTTAGCTGTGATCCCCCCATTTTTATTTAGATTAGAGTTTGAAGATTTTATGTAGTTAGCTTAGAAAATTTTAAAGCGGGATCTCCGCTGTAAAGTCAAAGGGGGGGGGGGGGGGGGGGGGGGGCTCCGGGGGAAACCCACAGATAAGCTTATTATAAAGAACACTGGATAAAGTTCACCAAGCTTAGTGTAGACATTGCACTGAAAATTATCTTTATTATTAACAGTTTGCTATTAAAATTTTTTTCCTGGTTTTTGGGGCAAGCCTGAACTTAATTGGATAAAACCTTCTTTTCTAGAAATGCGGGTCTCTTTGTTAGGTGAAAAAATTCCACTTTTTTTATCAGTATACTTTTTCGGGATAGGTTTTTTCATTTTAATTTTACCCATTCCCCCTGTTTTGATTTTTCCCACCTTGCAGTTTAAATTACAATCGGCAATCTTGAAATTCACCCAAAGGTTGTTTGTTCCCAAAAATTTCCCTTGTATCATACGAAAACATAACAGTTCCCGTTTTTTTTTACTTTTGCCCCCACCCTTTGTTCTTTGAGCAGCAACCACGAAAAATCTTTAAAACAGCAAATTTTTTATAGTCACCAAGGTAAATTGAAAGGTGAAAAAAAATCCCGTTTTTATTATACGAAAAAATAAACAGATAGGGGTTTTTTTTGACTTTTGCGCCCCCCAAAGCTTTGTTCTTTGAGCAGCATCCACTTTAAATTTTTTAAAACAGCAATTCTATAGTCCCCAACGGGTGAATTGAAAGGGGCAAAAAATACCTTTGGTTTTAAAACGAAAAATAAAGTTAGGTTTTTTTTTTTTTAAATTTTTGGGGCCCCCGTCCAGTTTTTTTTGATGAACCTTGCAATTAAATTTGAATCCAGCAATTTTGTTTTGATTAGAGGGATTTGAGAATACTGTGATTTGCCTTTTTTTAATAAGAGACTTTTTCCCAAAAATTTCCCCCTTTTAAAATTTTTTTTATTTCTGGGCATGGAGCGAAATGCAGGGGGGTAAGGAGCAAAGGGGGGGGTTAGAAAATGGAGGTTTGAGGTACGAGAGAAGGTTTCTCCTTCCGTGCTGGCGACAAAAACGCAAAGAGCGGATGTCAGTTGCAGGGATCCCTTGGTTCCTTTGGGGCCCGGGTAAGGGGGCCCCGTTTAAATTTTTGTTTAAAGAACATCGGTGAAACTGTCCTTCAGTGGTTTTTTGCAAAACCTTTCATCTGAGAGTCTTACCCCCCGTCCTCCCCGTCACGGCCACAAATGTCGTTTATCAGCATCCTCAGCATCCCTCCAACATGAAGCAGCCCAATTTTCAACTCGTGTTTCCCACCATTTTGGATAATCAAATTTTTGAAAAACTCTTTGATGGGCAAAATGCGGTTTGGGGTCAGAAGGCTTTTTAAAGATAAGAGGATTTTATTTAGTCGCTCTGAGCCCAGTTACTGATGCCATCGGGGGAGGTGAAAAGGGAAACCGGGTTTTAATGGCAAAAAACCCGGGGGGGGGTCGGGAACCCTTGCAGTGCCCCTTTTCTTGTAAGGGGCCCCCGCCTTTTTGGGGTGCAGGGGGAAAAAAAGTCAGGGAAAAACCAAGTCACCTGTTTTTGTGATGATGATGGACGGGCATTGCGGAAACCATCCTGGTCTTTTTCCCCAAAAAAATTTGCTTTGGCCCAAGCCTTCATCATGGAAGGGAGGAAGAAAAAAAGGAGGGGAGTGTCAATACAGGTCCCGCCACAAAAAAAGGGGAGGGGCCCCGGGCGCAGAAAAATTTTTGCTGATATGATTCCGCCGCCACGGGTCCCGCCAAAACCCCCTCCCCGTTTCGCCGTCCAAAAAGGTTCCCCCGGGGGGCCCCTCAAGTTGGGCCCTTTTTTTGAGCAGGGGCCCCTTTATTCACCTTTGCGATGTCATTTTGCCGCCTTTGGCCCTTTAAAAGCATAAGTAGAGGCAAGGAAAAACCCTTTAAAAAGGTTTAAACCCCCACCAAAATGTCTAGCACAATGCAGCGAATTTCTGAGTTGAAAATGGAGGGAAAAAACTTGGGAAAAAAAAGGCCCCGACCGACGCCCGGGGTCCCAAACCCCTGTCACACCCCCCCCGGTCTCCGCCCCCTCCTCCCCCGCCACCCCCCCAAAACGTTTCGTTTCCCATTTTCTTTTCAGGGGGTCTTATCAGGGAAACCCCCCCCCCCCCCCCCCCCCCCCCCCCCCCCCCCCCCCCCCCCCCCCCCCCCCCCCCCCCCCCCCCCCCCCCCCCCCCCCCCTTCCCCCCCCCCCCCCCGCTTCCATGCCTTTGCCCACCGTCGGCCCCAGGTTCCCCCCAAACACCACCCGAAACCATCCTACCCCTTCCACTTTTCCCCCAGTTTACGACCTGCCCCGTACAGCAGCCAGTTAGCAGCCGCCTTTTTGTCTTTTCCAGGTTTGGGAGCGAAATTAAACACTTTAAAAACCCCAAAAAATCCCCAAAACCAAAAGCCTGAAATGCGGCATTGCCAGGCTTTTGGCCTTGGAAAAAGTTGCCTTTCCGGGCTGGTGGCCAGGGTGGGTTTTCCCCCACATCATGGGGCCCCCGCCTGCCCCTTTACCAAAATGCGAGCAGGCATTTTTTTGCAAAAAAAGCCCTCCCCCGCCCCCGGCCAGCAACGTGTCATCTAAAATTTAAAGCCCTTTTGTCTGCAAACTGTGTCGGAAAAAATCCATCCAACCCCACAAATGGACTAGGGAAGCTCGGGGGAAAGGCCCCAATTTTTCTCTGTTAAAAGTCAATGGGTGAGCGGGTGGGTGGGTTTGGGGGGGGGCGGTGGTTCAAAGGGTGGCGCACCCCTCTTTCAAAAACCCGAGGGTTTGGGGCGGGCTCCCTTTTTTCCCCAAAGGGCCCCTGGTGGCTTTACGTGGCCCAGAGGGGTCCCCGGCCGGGGGGAAAATTTAATTTTAAAATTTCCTTGGAGGACCGTCCACAACAGGGAAAAGGGCTTTTGGGGGCTCTCCCCCCAACAGGAACCAAGGCTTGGCCCGGGGACAAGAAACCCTTTTTGCCCGGCAAGGTGGTGTGCCCATTTAAGGGGCGAAAATTTTTTGGGGGCCACCCCTTTAAAATCGGGAGGTTTGGGGGCCCCCCCCCCTTTGCCCGGGGAATTTTCTTTAACCCTTTTGTCCAGAAAAAATTTTCTTAAAAAAAACTACCCGGGGGCTGGACGCCTGCTGAAGAAGGGGTGATGGTTGAGTTCGCCCCTTCCCCGTTCGCACCCCGTTGAATCTGGGCTGCGTTTGCAGCGGTCAGCTCGGCCCCCCCGGCAAAACGTTTAAATTTTTGAAATTTGGGAACCGCTTTGGGAAATTCCCCCCTCCCCCATGTCCCAAAAATTTTGGGGGGGAGCGCGCAAAGCCCTTGGCAGTACGAAAAATGAAAATTTGGCCCGCCCAAACAGCGGTTTCGGCCTCGGGGTGTTGTTAAACCACCCAGAGTGGGGGCAGGTGAAAGAAGCTCTGAAGCCATCCTTGGCCCGTTTTTAAAGAAGCCCCCAAAAAGGTCAGTTTCGGACATGCCCTTGTCAGCATGAGCAATTGTGGTGATCTTAGTTTTTGGAACGAAACGTTTTGGCACTCTGAAACATTTTGGTCCGCCCAGCGCGGAGGAGGGGGAGGACACCGGATGCAGGAAAACGGGGCCTTTCTCTCCCCTCAAAACCCCCAAGGGGCCCAAAGTTTTTCAATTTTTTTCGGTCTTCATTAGGCAGGGGTTCGGGGGCCAAAGTTAGTGCAAAGGCGGGCTCCCAGCTTCAGGGTTTTATCATCTAAGGGAGACGGGGCTGGTTGAACTGTGCCGAGGGGGAAGGGGGAGGAGGAGGAGGAGGTATTTTAGCACCCACGTCCCTTCCTTGGAAAGAGGTTGGCTGAATTTGAGGCAGATGAGGAAAAAGGGTGGTTTGCTAGTGCCCCTAAACCCCGAGGTTGGGAAATCAAGGTCCATCTTCACATGAGTGCTTGGATCCTTCCCATTTCCTTTCCCAAAATGATCCCCGATTAGGCCCCTCAAAATGGGAACTTTGTTTTGGGTGGCCCCCCCTGGAAACCCCGGGAAAAAAACAAAAATTAGCACTTTCCTTTCCAAACCCCCCCAAATAGAGATTTTAAAAGAGGAGGGAAAAGGTAGCCTTTTTGATTTTTTAAATTTGGGACATCTGTTGCGTTGCTTCTCGTTTTCAAATGTCACGGTTTGGGGAAAAAGCCCCGCGAAAGTGGCCCGCAGTAGAGGGCCCAAAATGCCATTGCGGGAAGGAAACCGGAGCAGCAGCAAGGTGGGAGAAGGCCCAATTGGGGTGGGCCTTTTGGGAAAACCTTTTTCCCCCTCTCCCAAGCATGGGAAGGTTGGCCCCCCGAAAAACAAACCCAGAGCCAGCTTTTTAATCATGGTGACCGTTTTCTGCGTCTCAACACCCATGTTTTTGTATGTTTTTCCGGACCCAATAGACTTTTTGGGTATTTCCAAAAAAGGAAGGGAAAGGCCTGGCTGGGTCGGCCCCGCCCTAAAAGGGGGTTGTTGCCCGAGCCGGTCATATTGAGAAGGCCTTCAGCACCCGCCCGGGGGAGTTTTATTTTCAGGGCCCAAAAGCCTCGGCTTTTCCCCAGATAAAAGTGGGGCGTTTGACTTTTATCAAAAATGAATAGGCATGGATCTTGTGGGTGTTGTGGGCCCCCAAATTTCCGAGGTCACCCAAATTTGTTGGGTGGTTTACTTTAAAATTCCCCTTCCCAAAAGAAATTTGGGCCTCTTGAAAAAACTTATTTTTTTAAAAAGGGTCATTTTTACTGAATTTTTTTTCTCAATTTCCCCAAAAGTTTTTTTGTGGTTTTTGTGAGGAGAAATAAAGACAACCCAAAGGGTTTATGAACCCAAAAAAATTTTTTCCCATTTCTTCCACTTTATTTTTTAAAAATTTTTCCCTTGTCAATGGTTTTGGGGTAAAGTTGCCCCCACAAAAAAAAAATTTTTTTTCAGTGGTTTTAGAAGTCATATTTATAATTTTTTGGGGGGCATGTTGCTGTTGGGTACAGCAATTTAAACATTTGGGCCTTTTTGGAACCCGAAATTTTGTTCTAAGTGGGATTTTTTTCCTTCCAATTTTTAACAGTGGTGAGAAGAATTTTTTTTTATTTTTTTGGGGATTTTGCTTTGAAATGCCAAAAAACTAAGGTCCTATTCTAAAAAAAAATTTTTTCTAAAGGGCATTTGTTCTTCCCCAATTGGGCAAAGTGGCTTTAGGGTTGGGGGTTTTTTGGGGCTGCAGAAAACAGGAATAAAAAGTTGGACTTTTTTTTTTTAAATGGGAAATATTTTTCAAAAATGGAAAAAAACCTTTTTTTTTGCAAAAATTTTAAGACTTTAAATTTGCTATCAATCCCTTTTTTGAGACAACCCATTTAATTTCAAATTTAAAAAAAAGAAACAAAAGGGCATGGGGGGGATTCCCTTGAAATTTTTTTAAAAAAATTTTGTTTTAGAATTAAAGGACTAAAAAACTTGCATGTACAAAAAAAGCTTGGGAAAAAAAAATTCCCCTGAATTTTACAAAAGGGAAAGGCTTTCAGGAAAAAATTGACCCGATGTAGGTTTTTTTTCAAAAGGGGCTTTTGGGGTTGGGGGAAAGGACAGTGAAAAAGTACGAGACCATTTCCTCCAGCACGTTTTGGGAAAATTTAGAAAAAAAAATTTCCAAAGATAAAGGGCCCCTGGGGTTTTAACCGGAGCGGTTAACCCCCCGTATTTCCCAAATTGAAGCTTTTAATTGGTCCAAACCAATTTTGGAGGGGCAAGCGCTACCCAGGTTTTTGCGGTTTTAATGAGGAAGGCTGGAGTTCTCCAAATTCCCCTTTTCCCGCACTCTGTTTAGCCCCCGGGCAGTTTTTGTTGCTCCCTCATCGGGCATTTTTTAAACCCGGGTTTTTTATTTTAGATTTCGGGGGAGCCTGGGCTTTCCCCACCGCACCCCCCTGTTAAAATCCCGGGCCCCGGGTCATGCTGTGGCCCAGGAAGGTTTTGTCAATGTCCAAATGAAACCCAAAAAAGGTGGATGAAAGGCTCCTTTTTTCCCGACTTTTTAAAAAATGGGGGTTATGCAGGTTTGGGGCTTTGTGGGGCCCAGGCCCGGTTTAGTCAATGGCCCGTGAAACTAAAAAGGTGGTTGAAAGACTTCCCTTTTTCCGGGGGAATTTTTTAAAACTGGGGGGCATGCAGGTTTGGGGGCTCATGCTGCCCTTCCCCGGACAGGGTATTTCAATGTTTCCCGTTCAAGTTTAAAATTGGGTGGTTCAAATTTATACTGCCCTTCTGGCACTTTTTAATTTTTTGGGTGATGCAGGGTTTTAAGGGGCACCTGTGGGTCAAGACAGGGATAGGTTATAAAAGCCACAGAAAAAAAACCCCACACCATTCACCAAGGGGTGTTGCAAGATGTAGAAGTATCCATTTGACTGTTATGGATGTTTTAATTTTCCCAAATTTTCCCGGGCCCCGTTTGGGTTTTTAAGGAAGAAAAGGTTTTTTGTTTTCTTCCCCTGGGCTTTAATTTGGGCATGTCATAATCGGCTGTCTAAACGAAAAAACCTTATCGGGTGGTGGCGACTATCGGGCTTAAATTTTTGGCCAAAAACGATAAAAAGCCAAATATTTTCAAAACCCCCAGGCCTTTAAAAATCTGCCTTTCCTTGCTCCCCTTTCCTAAGTTTGCCAGCAGGACTCAAAGATAAACGTTTCCTCCCCCGTAATTTCTATTTGGGAATTACTTCTATTCACTTGCAAACTACAGGTTGGAAACAGTGAATGCAGTGAGACCCTTATCTGCTCAGGTCACATGCGCTACAAGGGAGTGTTTCTGGGCAGAGCCTGGCTTCAAAGCACACCCACTGAGTGATGAGAAAATGTTCACCTAGGCCATGTGATCAATGAACGTCAGGTGGTTTTCAGGGGATAAGGGGAGGGAACACAGGGCTGTTTGCCTGGTTTTGTACAGCAAGATAGGTAAATAATTTTTAATTGGTATGAATTACAAAGTTTAATATAAAACAATTGTGACCCTATAACAAATAAAACGGCAGTCCCGGAGAACCCCTTTAAACCTGTGTTAGCATTTGTTTTAGAAATACAACTTATACAGTGATTTCATCATTTTTTTCTCAGGAAAAATATTTGCCATTAAATCAAATAATTTCCTTTCATTTGGTTGCAATCTGTTTTACAGAGTGAGAATAATCAGCCAGAATCATTTCTGTGATTTGTGAATTTGCCATGGAGTGACCGTCTTGATCATCTGTGACATCTGATCATCCTCTAGTTTTGGCCAGAGCTTTTCAGATATTGTCACTGTGGTGTTTGTATTTATGTCTAGGCTGTGTTCTATTGTGGTGTGTCATATTGTATTCTTATTCTTAGACAGGTTTTCATTGAGATGACCTCACAGCAATGTTTTTCTTCTTTCCTTGGACATGTTTTTGTTAGAAACAGCCAGGAATCAATGACAAATGTAAAAACTGCAAAGGTTTTCTTCCTGTTTTGCTTTCAAAACTTGTCTGAAAAAATTCTTTGTTGAACAAAATAATGCTTAGACTAGTGTTTGGTCTCGATTTAGGTCACACTTAGTTTTGACCCAAATATCAGCAACTCAGTTTGGATCAGAATTTGGCAGAATTTGTGGAAAAATCGTCCCTAAACCTTATCCTAGTCCATGGGGTTCATGGGCTATACTTGGGGTTATTGTATGGTTTGGGTTGAAGCTTCAGTTGGGGTTAGGATTGGACTTGGGGCAGAGTTGGAGTTAGGATCAGGGTTGTAGTTAAAGTTACAATTAGGGATCGATTTGAAATTAGGAGTTACGCAACCGTAACCCCATGCAGTTTAGAGGCATTTGGTTGCTGTTGGTGACTTCCAGTGGGCAGAAAACACTTTCTTCTCCTATAGACTTTAAAGGGATCTGGGTTAGGGATGTCCCAAATCCCCAATATTTTAACCATTTCAGCCGAACGAATGTTAACCCCTTAAGGACTCGGCGGTTTTTTTTGGTGACACGTTCGTTTTTCCCTCCTCGCCTTCTGAAAGCCATAACTTTTTTATTTTTCCACCTACATAGACACATGAGAGCTTTTATTTTGTGGGACAAGATGTACTTTCTAATGGTGTTATTCACTGTACTATAGAATATACTGGGAAACTACCAAAAAATTCCAAGTGGGACAAATTGTGAAATTTTTTTTATTTTCGCCATGTTTGCGGGGGTTTTGTTTTTACGGCATTCAATCTTCGGTTTTGGTACTGTAAAAAAATTCCAAACATTTTCTATTTTTGAAATTTGCGCCACGGCGCCATTTTGTGCGGCCAATAACTTTTTTGTACTAACACCTACGGACGTCAGTGAGGGGGCATCTTTTGCGGGCTGAAGTGTACTTTTTTATCGCTAGCAGTTTGGAAAACATGCGACTTTTTTGATCATTTTTTTTCCATTTTTTGAGTAAAGTAAAAATGCCCAAAAAACGAAATTTTGGGGTTTTGGGAAAATTTTCTTCTTCAAAACGGTTTTCACAAGGGGTTTTAATGATGTTAAAAATTTTATAATTGGCTTTTTCGGACGCAAACGATACCAAATATGTGAAAACTTTTAAAAATTATTTTAATATTTTTTTGAAAAATGGGGAAATTGGGGTGTTTTTAAAATTTTTAAAATTTTTTTTTGTATTTTAAAATTTTAATTTATTTTTTTTTTTTTTACTGTAACATTTAGCCCCCCTATTGTGCTTGCCCATTTGGGGGGCGCGATTTTTTAATAAAACCTAATCCCTTTGCATGGGAAATTTGCATTAGGGTGAACAAAAAAGGAGGTTTCCCCCACTTCGTGTCTGGGGACGGAAGTGGGGAAAACCCGGCCCAGTTTAAGTGACGGGGCCCTTCCAGGGTCCCCACCAAAATTTTTGGGGTTGTGGGAAACGGCTTTTTTTTCCCGACGCCGCGACCATTTTTTCCCGGGGGGGTTTAAATAGTTTAAAAGCGCCAGCGGGGGAGCACCCCCCGGGGCCTGTTACTGGGGGCTAGCCCCAAATTAGCCGCTAACACCCGGGGCGTGGGGGGGGGGGTCGGGGAAAGCGTTTTCCCCCTGAAAAAGCCCCTTAGCGGCCCGGGGAAACGAACTCATACGCCCGGGGTTCGTAAAGGGGGTTAAACAAACAGAGCCCTTTTTGGCAAAATTCTCGGGGACAAATAGAAACCCAAAATTTTTTAATTTTTCAAACCCACGCGTTTAAACCGAGTTTTAGGGGTTTTGGCATTACTCTGTCTCCTGGGGGCTGGGGGGGTTCTACAGCAGTGATTATTATATTCAACTTCTAGAAAAGAAATTACCAAGCACCAAAATTGTTATCTGTGGAAATATTACAGAAAAAGGGCCATCCTTTTCATCCTCACAGCACAATTTTTTTCTTTATTTTGGAGAAACCCTTGTTTTCCCAGGGCGCTGTATTTTTTCAGGCGGGTCAAAAAATAATTGGTAAAAAAAATTCCCAAAGTAAACAAAAAAGTGACAAACAACGGGTTTTGGGAGGGGAGGGGCCCCTGCCCGCGAGGGCTTACAATTTTACGGGGGAAGGGGTAAAAAGAGACAGAAGGTGGGGGGCAAAACCTGTTTTTTTTGGGGGGGTTAGCAGTGCAAACCCGGTTTAAATTTTTGGTTATAGGCAACCCTAAAGGGGCTGGGTTTTTTCAGGTTACTTTTGAAGCGGGTTTGAGAGAGGGGAGGGGTCTGAGGTTTTGGGGGCAAGGGGATTTCCCAAATTTGTGGGGGAAAAACGAGAGAAGCCCTTGGAGACGGTTTTTTTAGGACGTGATAAGAAGAGAGCAAGGGAAGGCCCCGGGGGGGAGCGGAGGTTGGTGAGGGGAGGTATTTAGGGGTTTAAAGGGGGGAGAGATATATAAAGGGGGAGGGGGGTTGTGGAGAGCCTTTAGGTTAAATTTGCTAGCTTAAAAGGATTGCGGGGAAAAGGGAAAGCCAGGAAGGGATTGGCAGAGGGGAGAGGGGAGGGGTTAAACGAGGAGAGAGGTGAAAAGACGGGCAGCAGAGTTAAAGGGTGGTTTTGGGGGGGAGGGAAGGGTGCTAGCTGGGAGGCCACAGAAAAGATGTTGCAGTGTTTGAGGCAGGGGATACAAAGGGGATGGGCAGCATTTTTGTGCTTCAGAGTTAAAAAAATGAGGGATTTGGAAAATATTTTTTAGGTGGGGGGGACAGGAGAGGGGAGGGGTTTGGGTGTGTGGTTTGAAGGGCAGATTTGGGAGTCCAAAGGGTTTTCCCAAGGCAGGGACCTGTGGTGCGGGGAGAGAGTGTAGGGCCCTTGACAGTGGAAAAGAGAGATAGGTGGGGGTTTTGGGGTGGGGCGGGGGAAAATAATAAATTCATTTTTTTTCACGTTTTGTTTTGAGAGGGGGGAGAAGGGGAAAAAGGAAAAGGATTAAAGCAGTCTGGGATCCCGGGGGGAAGAAGGGGGACATCTGGGCCCGGGGAAGTAGAGTTGGGTATTGTCGGATTCAAAGGTGGTTTTGAAAAGCCGTGTGAAGCTATGAGCTGCCCCAAAACCCAAAAGTTAAAATAAAAAGAGTAGGGGGGCCCCGGCCCGACCCCGGGGGACACCAACAGAGAGAGGTTGGGGGAGGAGGAGGAGGCGTGAGGTTTAGAAAAAGTGAAAGTCCGATCAGGAGGTCGAGGAGATCCAGGGGAGGGGCCCAAAACCGGATGCCCGGGGGAGGGATGTGTAGGAGAAGGGGAAAGGCGAAAAGTGTCAAAGGGAGAGGACAGGTTCAAGGGGGAGGAAACAGGAATGGCGTGAAGTTTGGCAGTTGCTAGGTCCCTTGGTGACTTTGGTTTGGGCGGTTTTAAATGGGTGGTGGGGCGGAAAGCCCCATTGGGAGCGGTCAAGGGGAGAGTTGGTAGGGGGGTTAGGACGCGAAGATAGAGGGCTGTCGAGAGTTTTTGAGGCGAATGGAAACGTGAGATGGGGCGATAGTTGGGAAAAGTGAGGAGGGGGCCAAAAGAAGGGGTTTTTTTAGGGTGGGGGTGGGGTCGCATGTTTAAAATGAGGAAAGGGGGGTTTCCAAAAGGATAATGAAAAGGTTTTAAGGATGGGTGAAGGGCGGGGGTTTAAAAGCCTAAGGGCAGTTTATGAGGTGGGGGGTGGGAGTGGGGCAAGTTTCAGGTTTGGGGAGGTTTGATTTGGGCAGTAGAGAGGGGAGCTTGTCAGGGGTGACCGGGGAGAAGCGAGTTAGAGGGGGGAAAGGGATGACAGGTACAGAGGTGGCTGTGGGGGGCAAACCAGGAATAGAGGTAGGTGAGGGATGGGGGTAAGCTTTGGGTTTTTGAGATGTATTTTATTATGGAAGGAGGTTTAAAATTTATCGCTGAAAGGGGAGGGTGGGAGAGGGGGGGCCCGGGGGGACCCCAGGGGAGATTTTAAAGTGTTTTAAAAAGTTGTCTGGGGGTTTGGGAAAGGGAGGGAAAAAAGAGTCTGAAGAAGTTTTTTGGCTGAGGGGGTTTGGGGGCGGATTTAAATTTTGTTTTAGAGATTCTTAAAATGAATGAATTGGGGGGTGGAGCGGGTTTTCTTCCCGGCGTTCGGCAAAATTTTGGGGCTCGGGCCTTTAGTTTTTTTTGGTTTGGGGTCTGTGTGCCCGGGTTTTTCTGTTCATTTTTTCGGGTTCTGTTGTTTTGAGAGGGGCGCAGCATCGAGAATTTTGGGTGATTGTGTTGTTTTAGAAGTTGGGGTTTGGGTGCGTCTGGACAAACAAGGGAGGGAAATGGTTTGAGAGGGGGGCAAGAGAATCAGAGAGAGTGCAGGGGGGGTTGGGTTTTGTAGGGGTTTCCCGGTGGGGTTTTTACTAGATTTGGTGCGGGAAAGGGGAGGGGGTGGTGATGGAGGAGAAAAGGGGAGCAGGGTTTTGGTCAAGGTAGGGAGAGGAGAGTTGAAAAAGGGTTTTTAGGGGCCAAAAAGGGGGGTTTAAGGGGAAAAGGCCAGTGTTTTGTCCGTCCGTTGAGTGGCCCCCGAGGTCCCCTGGGAGACCAAAGGAAGAGGGGGAGTGAAGGAGTTTTTTAGTGGGGAGTTTTGGGGGGTATCGTTTTGGGAAAGTTAAAATCTCCCCTGAAAAAGGGGGATGTCGGTGGAAAGAAAGTGGAGGAGCCCGGAAACAAAATGGTTTAAGGAAGGGGGTGAGGGCCCGGGGGGGGGGTGGACAACACCCCCTTGGGGTTTTCAGGGGGGGGTAATTCGGACCGGGGTTTCACCCGAAGGAGGGGGGGGTGAGGGGAAGGTTAAAAGGTGGAAAGGAGAAAAGGAACAGGTATCCCGACAGAAGAAGGCCGACACCCCCACCCTATTTAAAATGCCCCGGGGGGGGGTGGGGTAAACTGGAGCCCAAACCCAAAAAAAAGTTCAGAGGGGAAGTTGTGTCAGAGGGGGGTCAGCCCAAATTTTTTGTTTTAATTTCCCAAAGGAAAGGGTTTGGTTTTTCGTGAGTGAAGAGGTCGTGGATGAAGGGGAAACTTGTTGCACACAGAAAGGCATTCCCGAGGGCTTTCCCGACATGGGGGTAGGTGTGGAGGGGTGGGGGGATGGTTTTGAGATTTTTTGTGGGTTTATAAAGGGGTGTGTGCTTTTTTTTGTAAAGAATTTCCTGAACCCAGTGGGGTGTGTGAGGGGGGCCCCGGGGTTTTGGGGGATAAATTTTCCCCGGGAGCGAGGAGAAGGGGGGAAAAAAAATGAGGAGGTGTGTGTGGGATAGAGAAAAGGTGATTGTGTGGGTTTTTTGAGAAGGGGCCCTTTAAAGTTTTTGGAAGAGGGGAAGAGTAGAGGCAGGGGTTTAGGGTAAAACCCAGGGGAAAAAATGGAATCCATTTGGGGGGGGCCAAACGCGGGTGTTGGGGGGAGACAAAGGGTTTGAGGATTAGGGGCAGTATGATTGTGGCAGGGAGGTTTTTTAAAAATTGGGTTTCGTGGAGTGAGGAGTGGGAAGGGTTTTTGGGTTAAACCTTTTGGGGCACTTTGGTTTTTAAACTGGTATTAATGCTTGCATCCCTTAAGTAGATTGCCTTTTTAAAAAGGGTGTTGCGGAAATGACTAAAGTCAAGACTGAAATTGGGTGCATGCTTTAAAAAAACAAGATTCTAAATCTTAACCCGGTGTGAAAAATTTGGGGGGATGGGGGGGGGGAGGGGGAGGATATTGGTACAGGGGGAAAAGTTTAAAAAAGTGTAGGGGGAAAAATTGGGCCCTTTTTGTCACGCGGGAGTGCAGCCAAATACAAAGTTTATAAAAAAATCGTACCATTCAATAGGACAGATAGAAGGGATTTACACGGGTTGGAGGGGATGTTGAACTTGTAGTTCCACAAAAAAATGCGTACCATTCAATAGAGACAGAAGGGAGATTTTCCCCGGGGCGTTGGGGGGATGGGGAACTGTGTTCCACGGAAAATGCGTACCGGGAAAATTGACAAAGAGAGAGGTCAGATGAAGTAAGACTATCCTTAAATTTCCATTCACCCCCATCACCCTTTTGGGTTTTTAGTGCAACATTAAAGGGAGATGCACTTAAAGGATGTTGACAGACTGACTAAAGTCAGAGTTTGGGTGCATGCCCCTTTTGTTTAGTAAAGAAAACCTTGTTAAAATTTAATTTTTTGCTTCAATCTACCCAGGGGGGGTGACTTTCCTCCCTGCCTGCTAATCAGATAACAACGCCCGTCTAAAATTGCGGAAACCCATAGAAACCTGTGTTTACTTCAGAGTACATGAAACATGCTCTTATCTCCTGGTTAAAGTAAAATCTACTGACCAATGAAGACTTTCTCTAAATACATTGAACTGTCCCTTTTGTTGAAAGCTAATCTTTGTAGTGCAAAAACCACTTGAATAGTGTGCAAATGCATTTTCCCGGGTAAGGGGGGTGTTTTGCTTTCTGGGAGCTGCGATCACATTTAAGTGCACATATTTCCTTGTAAAACTTGTGTTATTCTACCTTTGGACTTCTATGGTGATGATATTAGCTGTCATAACTTTTGATGGTTGTTTTAGCAAATTTCTTTAGTGCTGGACTATTTTCTATTGTGCTGATATCACAAGAGCATGATTCTTCATTGATATACTGATGGTGGGCGCAGGATTGGGACGACGGTAGGCGACCGCCTAGGGATCCGCTTCATCCCAGGCAGGAAGGGGGCGCAAAGAAGTATGGAGTGAGCTGAATTTTACAATGGGGGGGAAGGGGGTGGGGGTGCTACTGTTATTTCCCTTGGGACCGAATACCTTGTCCCAGCCTTGGGTGGACGTAGGCAGAGGACATCCTTTGGAAGAAACAATATATGGACCCTTTGCAGGTGTTCACAGAGCGCCTCTCTCTTGGTGCGTTCACCAAAACAGGTGTGCACATTTCTCAGGTATCATTACAAGACAATCATTAACATTGTTCTTTATCTGCAGTATTGCACAAACCAGGAAAAAGTTACTTTTTTATGATATCAGTAGGCCTCTTACCTATAGAGTGTGCGGCTGTTCACGTGGTATGCCCACGTTGGGGTGTTGTGGCTCTTATCTATACTAACTTAGCTACATTTACTATACTATTGTTTTTCCATTTTACACAGAATCCCCCCCAGGCCATAGATTTTCAGGTAATCCTATATATCAGAGCGGTCTATGCAGGGAGGGAATGCCAGATGTCCGGACAGTGTTTTTTTTTTCTCTATTTACCAGTCTAGCAACTTTTGCAGTCTTTACAAGGGTTGTACTGGGTGAGTGATACAAGTGAGCTGGGGGAGCTGGGAGAGGTGGGGGAGGACAAGGCATTGCGTGAGTGAGACAACGGACAGCAGGCTGTGTGTGTTTTGTGGCTGCAGTCCCCTCCCTGTTTATATCGCTTTCTATAATTAGCTTCTGAGTCATGAGATATTTCACTACCCACAATGCACTTCCAGCACCTGACTACTGCCTTTTTATGCATTTCCAGCAAGCTGAATTTAAGATACCCTGAGGACATTGACTTGGTTTCATAGGCTTTTTTTTATTTAGTTGAACTTTTTGTGTCGTCTTTATTAAACCCCCCAGCTAAGACTAAAAAAGTTCAAAAGATGAGAAGAGAATAACGGAAATAAAAACCTCTGTTGAAAACTGAACTTGCTGTCGGTAACAGGGGTCTTATATCTGCAAAGCTGGTTACTGTATCAGGAAAAGGTTTTTCAGCTTTATACAGTGCTTGCTTTTAAGTTGCTTGCTTTTAGAGAATGGGCAACCGGTTTAAATTTTTAAAAGGGTTTCTCTGATTGGACAATCTTATTGAAAGAGATTCTAGTGAAATTTTTTTGATTGCTTGCTATCTTTATAAAAAACCTGACAGCAATGTTTAAATACCCCTGCAGCCCCCCGGAAAAAAAGAAGTATTACCAGTTCCATTAAACTTTTAAGGCCTTTTAACAGGTTTACGGGGGACGTAATTCAGTCTGTAATTACGGCGAAGTGGCCAATTAGGGTGAATTTCCCAGAATCGGGAATTTAAACGTTTATAGGAAACTATGCATTACGTTCTCTCCCTGCCGGCAAAATGGTAGTGGGGGCACCCCGGGGGCGCCCCTCCGCCAACCTTTTTTGGGGGCCGTCGCCCCCACGTTCCTCCTTGGTCCCGCTCGTCCCCCACGTCCTCCTTGGTGCCTGCCTTCCTGACGTCCTCCCTTGGTCCCCTGCTCGCCCCCAAAGTAACCCCTCCTTTGGTGCTGCTCCCCCCCAGTACCCCCCTTGGTCCCTGTCCCCCGCCATTTCCCCCCTTGGTGTGCTCGCCGCCACTTACCTCCTTGGTTTGCCTGCTCCCCCCCCACGTACCCCTTGGTGCCTGCCGCCCGCCAGTACCCCCCTTGTCCCTGCCCCCCACCAGTACTCCCTTGGTGCCTGCTGCCCCCCCAGTACCTCCCTTGGTGCTGCCCGCCCGGGCCCGCGTCCCTCCCTTGGTGCCTGCCCCCCCCGGCGTACCTCCCTTGGGCCGCTCGCCGCCACGTACCCCCCTTGGTGCCTGCTCCCCCCGCCACGTACCCCCTTTGGTCCCTGCTGCCCCGCCGCCCCCTCCTTGGTGCCGCTGTCCCCCCGTACCCCCTTGGTCCCTGCCCCCGCCCGTACCCCCCTTTGGTGCTGCTCGTCCGCCGTAACCCCCCCTTGGTGCCCGCCCGAATCCCTTGTTCTCCTTGGTGCCCCCCCCGAATCCCCTTGGTTTCCCCTTTTGGTGTCCCCCTCCCTACGTAGCCCTTTGGGGCCCCGCCCGAATCCCTTTTTGTTCTCTTTGGTGCTGCCGTTGGTATGTACCTCCCTTGTTGCTGCCCCATGCCTACGTACCCCCCCTTTTGGTACCTGTGGTACGACCTCCGTTGTTGCATGCCTCCCCCCCGTACCTCCCTTGGTGCCTGCCCGTCCCCTATGGGGTGGTGGGCCTTTGTGCCGGGACTGCTTTTGGTCCCGTCCGGCCCTGATGGAATAGGGATCGCCCCTGATCCCCATAGGGGCTTTATAGGGGTCGCAGCGAAATTCGCCCCAGCCCCCGGGTTAATGCTAATTGCAGCTAACACCGGGGGTTCAGACTGGGGGGACCCCCGTGCTGTTTAACCCTTAGACGTCACAGCAAAGATGGCCGCGGCGTCTAAATCAATGGTGCCGCGCACCGTTCCTCACTGTGATCAGCAAAATCACTGTGTCCCGATCGCTGAACATGGCAGCTGGAAACCTTGTGAGGGTTTTACCCATCCCATGTTTCGTTTTTCCCTTTTTCGGCCCCCGGATATACAATGATTAGGCTGTAAAAAATGATCGCCCCTAGTGGTGAAAAAAAAAAAGTATTAAAGTTCAAATCACCCTTCGCCATTTTAAAATTAAAAATAAAAAATAATAAAGTTGCCCTATTTGGTATTGTGGGTCCAAAAAAATTGATTTATTAAAACAGTAAAATCATTTTACATCATTTTTTTTCGGTACCAAAAATATGGAAAAAGTACATGTTTATATCAACCTGTAGAATACAGATAACTCATTTTTTCGAAAAAATGCACTGTAAAAAAAAAACAGCAAAAAATGGGCAAGTAAGTTTTTTTTATTTAATTTTCCCCCCTTAAATTTTTTGCGTTTCCCAGTAATTCTATGATATAGAATAACACATTTTGGGAAAATACTCTTGTCCACAAATAAAAGCCTCATATGTCTATGTAGGTGGAAAAAATAAAAACGTTATGGCTTTCAGAAGGTGAGGATGAAAATATTTAGAGCCACATTATTATGATCGTCCGTCAGGAAGGGGTTAATGCTCAAATCTGGCAGCTTGCAGCCTGTTCTGCCAGTTCACTTAATTCATGAGCAGCTGTTAACCCTGCCTATCCGAGGCTAGCTCCACCTACTAGTTATTCACAGGTTTCTACCTATTCAAAGTAATAGGGTAAATCAACCATGGGTGTGCGGGGCTAACAGCTGCTCATGATTAAGCTGGACTCTTTTCTGGCAGAACAGGCTGCAAGCTACCAGATTTGAGCATTAGGGGTGACATATCCCATTAGGGCTGCGCCTTTTTTTGTATCTTTTGCGCCAAAAAATATTGACGCCCTATTCTCTATATAAATGATCTGTCGTACACCAAAACTAGGTGCATTATACGCCAGGCACAACACATTTGAATGCACCTAAATTAGGCGCATCAATTATACTATGCAAGGTAGACCAGACGGCAGATTTTTGACAGGTTCTTTCATTCAGGTGCACTATACACTCATTTAATGTGCCTTAAAACTGGCATGAAGGCACCCTAAGTGCTCTAAAACTCTTGCATGTTACAGATTGAGGGGATACAGCGCTGGAAACAGCAGGTCTGTCACTAGCTTGAGCTGTCCTCAGCAAGGGGGGGGGGGGCATACACTATGTAACAGGCTCCCTGTGATGAACTGTCTGTGTCATGCAGGACAGGAAAGGTCCTCCAGAGAGAGATGCTCTTTGTAATAACTCTCCATTCTGGCTAAAAAAATAATGGTATTGAACAGGATACCCTCCTCTATTAACACAGAATTCCCTAGAATTTGGACATCCCCTTCAAAGGCTGAGAACACACCCAGCTTTAGGTAGTCTGCAAAACACAGATTTATCCATCAGAAAAGTATGTTGTAGATCTGCAGAAATTAGAGGCAGTTGAGCTGCACTAAATGGGGCTAAACTGTGCCCTGTCCTCCTGACCTGGTTTTTAACAAGAAAATCCACTTGAAGACTACAGAAAAAAATTGGGCTCTAGTTCATAGTATGATCTACTGTGTTGATTTCCATTAAAGAGGTGTTACCATCTGATACTTTGATGAGATAGGATCATTGGGATGCAGGTCCCACTACTGGGATCCATACCTATCTACAGAATGGGCAACCAAACACACCGCTCGCCTGTACTCGGAACCCCCATAGAACAGAATGGAGAGTTGTGTGTAAGTGCAGCCGGCTCTCCATTTTGCACCAAGACCCTTTGTTAGCCATTACCACTATGTAATGGGTTGCCATGGCAGCAGGGGGCTCTTTAAGACTCCTAGGCCTACTGTATTTGCATGCCCATTGGGCCATGCCTATGGGTTTCCTGTCAGTTTTACACTGACAGACAATAATGTTTTAGTATTCTGAGCATACCAAGGCATTATATGACATATGGCATTATATGACCAATCCAACAGTGTAAAGTGAGACTAAATAAAAAAGTTGAAAAAAGCTAAATAAAACCCCAAAAATGCAAAAAGAAAAAACATTCCATCAGTGTTTTTTTAAATAAGCAAAAAATATACATATATGATATTGTTGTAATCATAACCAGAGTAACAAAGTTAACTCATTATTGAAACCACATAGTAAACGCCCCAAAAAAATAGATACAACAATGGCCAGAACCCTCCAAAAAGTAAAACCTATTCAATAAGTCTCAGGTACCCCAAAATTGTATCACTGAAAATAAACAACCCCCCAAACGGCTTCATTGACAGTATAGTAATAAAGCTCAGGTGGTCAGGATATGATTCTTATGGGGGCTCCTCTCAGTTGTACATGCTGGATGTAAGTACAGTGTATTCAGAAGTCTAAAATAATTCTGCCACTACAAACTTGTATGTAATTTACACCCCATCTACAGCCTGGGTGATCTGCCCTCTTAGGCTGCTTTCCCCCTCTCAATACTCTGATCTGCTCCTCTCCATGCTGCTGTCACTGCAAGTAGGGAAGTGCAGGAAGTGAGAAGCAGGAGCAATTTTTTTTCATAGATTGGTTTAAGATTTAGCAGCACCAGCCGACAAGTGAAGGACTTATACAGTCAGTCCCGACTTAAAGCGTCCCGACTTACATTTGTCTCTTTAGTTACAAATAGAGACTTATAGGGCATGCCGACATCACACACAGAGTCACGCCCCATAATAACGTTGGAACATCGCAAGCCTTCCTCCACCCACTGCGTCTCTGGACGGTACAGCACAGCAGCTTTTTAGCTTCCTCCCACCTTGTGCTGAGAACCATAGCAGCTCACCCACACGCCGCTCTGGTCTAGATCTGTCGGACCAATCACGGCAGGTCTGATCTTACTGCTCTCAAAGCCCACCATCCCTCCCCGCCCGCCTTCAATGTAGAATATAGTACTGTTATGCATTAACATCCATACAATGAGTACATGTGTGGTATGCTGGCATTTGTAGTTGTCGAACTACAAGTGCCCGCATGCCCCACCACATGTATTAAATGTATGGGTGCTGATTAGTACATGTATTTTGCTTGTGTTATTAGGGAATGCGGGCACTTGTAGTGCCACAGCAACCTTCGGTGGTGAAACTTGGAACTACATGTGCCGGCAGCCCACCGCAGCACGTGAGAGACAGAAAGTGGGGTGAAATCTTCTAAACAGGGGCGCAGACAAATGTGAAAGGGGTGTTAACTCTTACCTGCACTTTCCAAAACTAAGAATTTTTTTTATGTTAATAAATGTACCTGTTCCGACTTACATACATTTTCAATTTACGAAAAAATCTATAGTCCTTATCCCTTTCATAACCCAGGGACTGCCTGTACTCTAGAAAGGCAAAATGGTAGTGCATTTTTAAAAAAAAAAAAAAAAAAAACTATAAATTTGCTGAATTATGTATTCTGAAAACAGATAACAAATATAAAAAGTATCAGTGCAAGACATGTCTATATTCTTTTAATGGAATTTGTCATAAAAAACAACTTATTGTTTAACTTTTTTGGTTACTTTTTTTTATTTTTCATATCACTTTCAATATTTGTTTAAAATTCTTAAAGGGGTTGTCTTATATCACAGTTTCATAGAGCAAAGCAGCATTATTTCATTCATGCATCCTGTCACTTCCTGGTCAAGCTGTCTGTATTTAGCATATGAGCTCCATATATTCAGACCTCTGCTAATTAGATAAACAATCTACTGCTCCCAGGTCCAGAGAAGCTTCTGAGCTAAAGTATCTGAAAGATCAGATAACACACAAGCTCTCAGGCTGAAGGCAGTTCTGTGCTGCAACCTGTGTGATGACGTCACTCCCTGCTATCAGATAGAACAAACAGCAGAGGGAGAGCAAAAAGACAGGTCAGTCATTTGGGAAACCAGAGAGCCCTAAGAAGGTGATAAAATCATTTGTAGCTCCTCAACAACAACAAAAATGAATAAAGCAATATATTTGGAAAATGTCTTCATTTAGTGTTCCCTACACGTTGAAAGCTAATCTTTGTAGTGAGACAACCCCTTTAAGTCCTGCAGTTTTCTCTTTGGCCACTAGGCCTAATAATAGTTTGACACTTCCTGTTCTATAGAGATAGAGTTTCAGCAGTCTCCTCAATATCAGCACAAGCAGGGTCAAACTGAAAGGAGACACCAATGTCTATAGATAACACAGGATCCACCAGTCATAATAGGAGAGGTCATAGCTCCTCCTCCCTGTACATTGACTTCTTCCCAGGCCACAGAGCATGCCCAGAAAACTCTCCTATAGAAGTCAATCGGTCTGCCCCTGTTTACAGGCTCTTATATTCTTGAAGCTGCTGTAAAGGATCTCTCTAAATGCTGTTAAATGCCTGCAATAATATATAGACAGGCAAAAATAAAAACAGTTAAGAAGAAAAGAAGATGTATCAGTGTCTTGTATTAATAAGTAAAAAAACCCCCAAAAAAACAGATTCCTTTTAAAGGGGTTTTCACAGAAGGTGTTCTTCCCCCTCAGCTTCCAGCGCAGGCTGTGGGCAGGTCTACAGCAATGACTGACATTTCAGCTCTGCCAGCTCTTACTTATAGCTGAGCCTGCTAGAGGGGTTTGGAAAAAAAATTATACTGTCTAGTTCTAGCTACAAATGTGAGCTAACAGAGCTGTGTTGGTCATGAGACCAAGCTCCTTCTTGGGACCACACATTAATATTTAGTTTTATCACAAAAAATATCATATAAACAAAAACAAAATAAGATTCAGAATATTTCTATATAAAATCGTACAGTTTAGTGAGAGAGAAATACATACTGCCAAGACACACTGCTCGCTGCCGAGTGACTTATCTTTTATATAAGAGCTGCAGACCTGACAGGATGGTACAAAGCTTTTCCAGTAACTCTAAGGGTATGTTCACACAGCTTATTTTGCTGCGTATTTGGGCGCACATTTCCCCGCTTATTGTGCTTTATACGGCCGCTGAAAATGCATGTCAATGGGGTCAGCCCTCGGCCGCTCCCCCCCCCCCCCTTACTTTGGAAGTACGCACTGATCAGCGCGACCTCCAAAACACACAGCGTATTGCGGCGCGCACAAATTACGCCATGTAAACATACCCTAAAGGGTTAAACAAAATTTCAGTAAGAAAGATAAAAGCAGAGACTGCAAAGCAAGCTCTGTCCTGCTGATAAGATACAGCAATGAGTGACGCCACCAGCCTGCCCACTGCTGCTAGAGCAGAGAAAAGTGGTCGGTAAATTCTAAGAATGAAGCAACATTGAAAGAGAAATTTATTTGGTAATAATCTTTATTTACCTTTGCCTACATGCTTAAAGCTAATTAATGAAATGAGAACACCCCCTTAAGAATAAAATAGGCCTGCCCCTCTGTCCTGAGCATTCAGAGGCAGGACCGCCCGCTCTTAGCAGAGCACAGCGCCACCGGCGCTCCACTCTGCTAATCTGCCTGGGAAGCCTAAGGGGCTGTTCACACAGCATTTTTGGATACAGGTTTAGATGTGTATTTGGATCTGTGTTTCGGACCCTAAAGGGACCCAAACCCGCATCTAACAAAGTGCAGTGTAATGTAAAACACGCATCAGCATTCAGATGATACATGTTTTACACCTGCGTTTTGGATGCATTTTATGCAGTGCTTTTGATTGCGTTTTTCAGAACCAAAGCGTATCCAAAAACGCTGTGTGAAAATCACTTAAGGCCTCAGGCCCTTAAGCCCAGTAGTCACTGGCCAACAGTGCTCACGTAGGCAGCACGATGACGTCATGTCATTGTGCCGACCGTGCCGGGCTCAGAGGCTGACAGCTGCTTGTCGCGTTGGGGGCTTGTGGAGACAGGTAAGTTGGCTATTTCCGTCTTTTTTAACAGTAAAATGGACCCTACCTAAACCCTGCCTACCTACATGGCGCTCCCTTCAGCCTACTTAAACACTACCTACCTATATGGGGCCCTCTATAGCCATACATGCCAACTCTCCCATTTTTGGCGGGGGATTTCCGCTAATAGGGGTCACCCCCCGCCACCCCGGCAGAGTCGGTGAACCTCCCGCCACCAGCAGGCAGCGGGGGTTCTTTAAATGACCGCGGCCCCAGAGTAGCGCTAGTGCGCTATTCTGGCACCACTGGGCCGTTCCTACAGGTGGGTGAGGCGGGCGCCGTAGGAATGTTGGTCTTGGTATAGTGGGATTTGTATGACAGCAGTATGAGGGTGATCTGTATGGTGAGGGATTTGCTTGTATTATCTAGTAATTGCTGAACTTATTAACAGGTCCCGGTAAATGTTCATGGTCTGGGGGAGCCCATCCAGAAGTTTGCTATGGAGCCCAGGCTTCTCCATTTAGGCCTCTAGTAAGCAGAACTCTGGAAAAGCCGGGAATGGTTAATATAGAAATTATATTGGAAAACTGTCTCACTTTTCATTCTATAAAAATTATACTTGTTTACTGAAATCATAATACCATTTTAATAACTTTTGCCATATAATGTAGCGCACTATGTGATATGTAATTATCTTTATATAATTAGATTTTGTGGACAGGGAAAAGACTAAGGGGGACATGTATGAAAGCTTTCTAGGTCTAAGACTGTCTTTGTTGCCCATAGCAGCCAATCAGAGTTCGTAGCAACCAATCAATCAGAGCTCCCCTTTTATTTTTTCAGAGCACTATAGGAAATGAAAACTGAGCTCTGATTGGTCGCTATGAGCTCTGATTGGTTGCTATGAGCTCTGATTGGTTGCTATGAGCTCTGATTGGTTGCTATGGACAACAAAGAAAGTCTTACACCTAGACAGTTTTCATACATGCCTCCTAAATCTCTCATACTTTTTTCTGCCCAGTAACAAGTGTAGAGATCTTGCCCAATATTTTATCTGGTTGCTAGGTAACTGACACACTTCCTGTCTGGTAGGATCATGACAAAGCATATTTATATTTTGAGCTTTGAAAATGTCCTAATACTTCTTCCCATAAACAGCTAGTGATTTACATAGTAACGTAATAGTATTGTCAATACATAAACTTGCATCATAAGCCTTTCTGAAAGGCACATTAAGCACATTATAAGGGGGTGGGGGGTTGTAATAATGACCCACTTGTGCCTCTAAAAGTAAAGGTGCCCCCAAACGGCTATGAGGCCTATTTGTGCACCAAGTTTAGTCATCCCCCAATATAGTATGTAGGTATGCCCCAAACAAAATAGGCAGATAGGTAAACCCCCTCTTAGGTAGGCAGACCTTAATAAAGTAAGTGTATAGACCCCCGTTAGGTAGATTTATAGGTCCCCGAATGTATCTAGATCCCCTATTAACTAGATAAGTAATTATATAGCCCCCTCCCAATAAGTATAAATATAGGTACATATTAGGTAATTATATAGGCCCCGTGTACGTAGGTAGGTAGGTAGGAATATAGACCCCCATGTAGGTATGTATATAAGCCTCTAGTAGATAGATATACATGCCCCCTTTAGGTAGGTATATGCCCCCCTTCAAGTAGATATAGCCCCTGTAGGTAGGTAACTATAGCCCCCTATAAATACATAGTTATAGCCCCCTGTAGGTTGATATAGCACCACAGAAGGTAGATATAGCCCCCTGTAGGCAAATGTAGTCCCACTGTAGGTAGATATAGCCCCCCTGTAAAGCAAAAAAATGTTATGCAAGCTTAAATAACAAACATAAAGGTGCTTACCACTCCATAAGGTGTACACCGCCAAGGCCAACTCTTCTTCCTTTAGGTAAATGATGGGAGTAGTCCCCTTCTGGGCAGCTCACGTCTTTATTGCTGATCATGCAGGTGAGAAAATGCAAAAAGATATTGGCATTATCCAAAGAAACTGCGAGTGAGCAAGTATCCGTATACTCAAAAGAGTTTTTTCTTTATTTATTGAAACATATTAAAGCACATAGTCCAGAAAAAGGTACTTTTAGAGGAAAGTCATGTGTAAAGCTTGCTTACACGTTTCAGAACATAAGTTCCTTGATCACAGCTGACTTCATTAACACATGTGATGATACTTAAACAAGTATTGGACCTATAGTAACACACAATAAAACCAGGCATATTTAACCCTAAGGCGATGTTCACACGGCTTATTGCTGGCGTAATTGCGGGGACAGTTCGCCGGCCCCATAGACACTCGTTATTCACGGCGCATATGCGCCATAAATAATGTGCATGTCACTTTCTCCCTCCGCGGCGGATTCGCCGAGTGGGGAGAAGAGACGGAATCCATAGTTCTCTATGAGAACTGTGGATTATCGTAATGACTGGGACGGATTGGAGCGCAAATACGGCGTGCAGTACGGCTACAATCAGTCCCAGAATAAGCTGTGTGAACGAGGCCTAATTCAGCATGAGAAAAGATAAACTTAAAATCAACCATTTCACTTATGGATCTGTTTTATTTTTATTCACAACTAAGAAAAACTTTAATTGTTTGCTATTGTTCATTTTTCACCTATTTTATCAGTTCTATTATATATTCATGCAGTGTTTAGAGATGCATGGTATTATGCATCTCTAAACATAAAAATAAAACAGATCATTTAATGAAATGGTTGATTTTATGTTTATCTTTTCTCGTGCTGAATTCTTTTTTACTAGATAATGCATAAGGACACATATTACACCTAGAGCCATTGCATTTATAGAAACCTTTTTTCATTATCCATGTATTTTGAGAGTTGGCACTAGAGAAAGTATTCGGAGACAGGATGTCACATAATATTAGGTGACATCCTGTCTATACATATATTGTTTATCAGTGATCTTCTCTTTCATTAACCCTGGACAATAATCATCTTGATTGCTCAGAAATAGGGCCTTTAGCACATCTACGGCCACTATGTTCCGAAAAAAAAAAAAAAACAATGTAGGAAATGTCTGATAAGTAGAGAGGAGCAAGTGTTTGATTGCACTTATAACTAGAAGCCCCAACAAAAAATAATATGTATGCCGACATAGTAAAAAATTGGCAGACTGTATTAATGATAATAATTAAAAATATATCAAGGGATGCAAAAATATGTAAAAATATATCCTAGAACAAAAGGCAGTGTCAACAACGAGAAAAACTGCTCAAGAAAAAGTCTCAATCCTGAAATAAACACATAATCAGTTACAGAAACCCAGATAGATGGTACAAGACGTAACAAAGTATTGAATTGAAGTAATCAGTACAATAACATACTGTACATGACATATAAAAGAAATGACCTCGAGAAGATGTATGAAAAAAAACAAAGGTCTCCGAAACAAGAGGTGGGAGAGACAGCTCGACCTCAACGCACGTTTCGTCCGTGCTTACGGGTATAACTATTAGATTGAGTTCTCTTAAATTCCCCAATAGAATAATTTCTTACACAAGAACAAACTGCAATTAAAATTCTGGGAATATTCAAAATTGTAACAAATAAATTGCAGCTGAAAAAACCTTGGTTCAGAAGACAACCATCCAGAAAGTGGTACAGTTCGGACCATATTGTCCTCAGGATCCTATTTTAAAGAGTACAAAAGAAAGAGTTTCCCAATGATCCTTGTTTCAGACTAACGTTACCTTTCTTTTTGAATAGAAGTGATCACTCTAAAAAAGCCGGCCCTATAAGAGCACCTTTCCATAATTTTCCTTACTGCACAAGATGATTTAAACAAAAGTTAATTTTCTGAATACACGTTCCCTTTAAGTGAATGGTCCTACTGTGACATGGCCTTCCATTCTGTTTGAAGTGCCCAAGGGTGCTTGTTGAATTCTGATGAACATTAGAAGGAAACGCAATGGTTATAGAGCCAAACCGGGACAAATATTTCCTAAATATTATATGGAGCCTGTTTCTATGTTTTTTTAATTAGGACATTTTAGAAATAACAATTAAAAGTTCTGTTTAAAAAATTGTCTTATTTAGTTTATTTGTGCATACTGTAGTGGTGATATGAATCAGAAGTAATGAAGCTTGACAATTTACTCTTTTGTTAATTGTTAACGGTCAAATCAAAATGGTACTGATGAAAATTTAAACAGGTGATTGATGTGGGAAGCTTGCAAATGAAATAATAAACATTTTCACCATTCATCATTATTAAAAATTCTGTACCATTTTTGTTTTAGCTGCTCCTTTAGTGATACATAGTGTATAGCTCGTCTCCAGGGGATAATACCAGTGACAAGAGCTCCTCAGTCCTAGGCGCACATGCTCAGACATCACCTTTCCTCTGAGGCAGCTACTGTCAGTCTTTTCCCTGCTTAGTAATCACACACACTCACTGCTGAACGAGTGTTCAACCCCAGGACGTGTCATTCTACTCCTGTTCTCTGTACTCCTTATTAATTGGTCACAGTGCAAATAAATAAAGAGAAACCTCAATTAGATATGTGCATTGAGAAAAAAAATCCATATGTGTGGCTTCTGCAGGGGTTTGGACCTATGACCTCTATGCTGTCAAGCAGAAGTGTTAACTACTCAGCTACTTTGTAACTACTCACAGCTCTTTACATAAACAGACCTTTGTTTGACTTGAGTAACTACACTGTGAGGAAAGGCATGGTGATGTCAGCTTGCTAGGTCACATGATATACAGTTCAAACAAATCACAAACGCCCCTTTTGAGCACACTGAAAGCTGAAGCTGGATAAAGTAGGTATGAAATGAGCCCGTGGGAAGACCCCTTGAATGCCAATGGTCATATAAAGAGATTTTTTTTCTGCATTATCTCCAAACAGTGTAATGGCTGCAGGTGTGAATCCTCTGGATCACCACAAGAGGAGATGCTGACCACACCAGGGAGTCTATGGGGCCCCCTGATACTCGCCAAAGTCCGCCTCAAGGAGGGATGAACTTAACTGCTGGGGACTCCCAGGTCGCTACCCCTGACATGGCAGATTGCGGTGACAGCGGGGATGCCATAACGTTGTACAGAGGGAGGAGGCAGAGAAGTAACCGGATCACTGGCAGGAAGGTCATTGCAGGCTGCAGGCAAAGCGTCATCAAAGTCCAAAAGCACAGGTCAGAATCAGCAACAACAAGATACACTGCATAAACAGAAACCCCAATAATCCGGCAGTGAGTGCAGGAAGGAGGCTCCTAAAAAAGCCCCAAGTGGCCGGTGAAAAGAGATCAGTGGTGTACTTGCCCTTTCAATGTTAGAGAGCCAGAGCACGCATGACGGTCTCAGCAGCAGACGGACGCGTACCAGAGCGGGGACCACGGGGATATCGTGACAAATAGAAGGCAGGAAGTAGGCATGTTTTAATTATTAACTGTCCTTGCTATTACTTTTATACTTTGCCACTAGGGATCATAAGTGCTCTATGGCAAGACTCATAGGGAGCTATTTATCACTTAATAAAATCATTGTTGCACAAAAAATGGCAATTTTTTTTGCCTTTTTTAGGTAATTTTTGCCACTTTTCTAAAAAGTGGACAGGCTTAATTGAAGGAGGCCTGAGGACATAGAGTCCAATGCATTCTAACTTAAAATTATGCCACCTTCAAGTGGAAATACACCAAGGGGGACATGTATGATTTTTGGCGTTAAGACGCCAATTTTTTATGCGCAGTTCATTAGTATAGAATGCGCCTGATTTATGAACCCGGTCTACTGCGGGTCATAAATCAGGCGCCATCTGGTGCAAAAACATAAATTCTGACTCAGGTAAACCACTTTGAAACTTCTCTACCTGTTCCAGCAGGAATGCACCTGGATTTGCCGTAATGAAGCTATAAATCTATAGCTTCGTACAGTTCTAGTGCACCCCACCTCCCTTAAGCCCCCGAAATCAGGCGCATTACAAAGTGCCGCGGGCGCTCTGTATTGCGCCTGATATTGGCGTACTGCTGATTTTACACTCTAGCGAATGGGGCTGCGCTGGATATCAGGCTGAAAAGACGCCAGGCTTCTGGCGCAGTCCTGTTCATACATGTCGCACCAAATGTATTAAGAGGCATGCATAGTTTTAATTAAGACCAGCATGCAAAACAAGTGCCACCCGCTGCAGAGGGTGTCAAAAGGGAGCCTTATTTGTCCTGTGTCCATTAGATTAGGGATGATTGCCCAAGTAGGAGGCTTGGGACTCCTCACTGGAGTCAATAATTTGTTGTATACATAAGGCTTTGCTGTTGGTAGGTGGGGTTCCACCAGGCTTGATAGTGGAAAATGAGCTATTCCTTCCTTCAGAAGTAGAAAGGGTTAAAAGGTGAGGTTAGAAATCAGGTTTTTAAATAGTGTGTATAGAGGTTAAGTGTTATATATAATAAAAGTTACGTTTTAGTGTTTTATAGATAGAGAACTGATAGAGTTTAAGTTTGCCTATGGCAAAATAGTAAATATAGTGTATAGCTGTGCTTGACACAATAACCTTTATTTTATCGTACTCATGACGCCATCATTTATAAAATGCCATTAGGAGCAAGGATTTGCCTCCCTGGTGTGCTTCATTGCCTATAAGCCCCATAACAAAGAAAGTGGCTGTATCTAGATATGGACTGGATATGTGTTTCTGTCACTGGAGGAATTTAATATTGTACCAGAGACTTTATTGTTTGGCTTCCCTTTAGATACAGCACTGATTGGTTTATCTATTCTGGGCAGGGCTGTCATCAGTCATCTATAACCCGTTTCAGGGCCCCATACAGCCAAATCAAATGGGCCCCCACCCATTACTAGTTCCTATTTTTTAACATATCACTGAGCCCCTTTTTGATAAGGGCCCCTTACAGGAGTACTGCCCTATTGGCACCCCTGATTCTATGCACAATACATCCATATCCCACATGGATTGTAATTTGTAGCAGTCTCAAGTTTACATTGTATTTCAGGGTGATGGTGGAGTGAGGGGGAGGCGGACGATTATGTTGTCATCCTGTAGAAAACCCGGTTTTGCTGCCTCAGCAGTGTGGTTTCAGTTAAAGATTAACCCTATGACCCGCACAGTGTAAAATCACTTACAGATGGATCGCTGCTCACCCTTCATCCTGGGATTATCAGAAACGTCTGCAGCTGCAGATCTGAGATACTCACTGATTTATCTAATAAAGGACTTTTACTTTAGACTGCTCGGCTTAGTGTAGACAAGACGGTTTGAAATTAGTGAGAAAGGTGAAAGCTTTTAAGCATGAAGCTGACATTTTCTTTTTACCGTGTATTTTGTAGACATTTTAAGTTCCTCTTAAAACCCCAGAACCGACCGCGGTGTTTGCAGAAAATGTGATGAAAGCTGCATCAGAAAAAATAAAGGTCATCTTTTGGCCGTTTTTTGTCTGATGCTGTGGGGATGCTGCACTTTAATACGAACGAGATGCGTGCCGGAATTACGGTAATCCACAGTTCTCATAGAGAACTATGGATTACGCCTCCTCTCCCCGCTCGTACAATACGATCATATTGTATGCGCGGGGAGATAAGTGACGTCAATTACTTGCGGCGAATACGCGCCGCGAGTAATGACAGCCTATTTGGCCGGCAGCTGCGCCCTCCCCCCCCCCCCCCCTGCGCCATGGGAGTATGCGCGTATCAGCGCGACTCCCAAATCACCCGGCGTAATTGCGGCCGTACTGTACGCGCCGCAATTACGCCGTGTGAACATAGCCTAAGGCCAGGGGCGTTGCTAGGGTCCCAAAATATCCGGGGCTCGGGCCCTTTGTGTTAAGTTTTGCTCAGTAGGGCGGGGTTCACGCGGCATTTTTCACACCCCAAGAACTGCGGCTTCTATCGGGGGGACTGTCACTTCTCTCCTCCAGTGTACAATACCATCGGATTGTACGCCGGAGAAGACGACATGGTAATTCATAGCTCTCATAGAGAGCGTATTAAAGGGCAAATACACCACAAAACGCACCCCGCAATTATGCCATGTGAACGTACCCTTTGTCTGGCTGCAGCAGCTAAAAACGTACACAACCCTGACGAATGACGGGTATTAAAAAATTATATTCAGATACAATTCATCATCAGGCTGTAGTTTACATGTGTAAAGGACAGAACAGGCAGGATTATGTTTTGTGACGCAAATGGGGCAATATTGTGGATATGTGTGTTTATACACATAAACACACATATATACAGTACATACACATTCACATGTACACACATATGCATGCACACACATACACACACACATATATATATATATATATATATATATATACACATATACACAAATACAAATATATATATATACACACAAACATGCAGACACATATATATATATATATACACACACACGCATATATATACACACACATGCACACATATATATATACACACACATATACAAATATATATATATATATATATATATACACACACACGACACAGACATAATATATATATATATATATATATATAGATATACACACACACACACACTACACACACATAATATATATATATACACACACACACTACACACACATAATATATATATATATATATACACACACACACTACACATAATATATATATATATATATACACACACAAACACACACATATATATATATACACACATGCACACACATATATATATATATACACACACATGCATACACATATATATATACACACACATGCATACACATATATATATACACACACATGCATACACACATATATGTATATATATATATATACACACACATGCACACATATATATATATATATATACACACACATATACACATACATGCATACATATATACACAAACATATATACACACATGCATACACACAAACATATATACACACATATGCATACACAAATACACATATATACACACACATGCATATATACATTAAGTACAATTCATATTTATGAAGATTATGTGGTGTTGCCCTTATTATACTATCTAGCACAGGTCTCTACAGTGAGGCTACTCACTCACTTGAGACCTCCCTGGGCACCTGTGGATGATGATGATGATGATGATGCTGCTGCTGTTGCCTCCAAGGCTGAGTAGGTGCATGGTCCGGGACCAGGGAGCAGTGCACAGCAGGGGGCGGAGCTCCTCACCCACTGCTTCCTGACTGCCAGGCTTTTGTGCTCAGCGCGGCTGCAGCACAGGAATATGTACTCCGCCTTTTTATGGCGTCAAGAGTATTTTTGGTGCAAAATAGACCACAAAAATGACGCTTGTGCATTGGGACATGTCGCCCTAAGTGTTACGCAGATATGTGTTTAAAGACTCTGCAGAATTCCTGACTGACAGCTGGAGCTATGCGAAACAAACTCTTATTGCCAATAGGCAAAAAATATCCAATCTTCCCAAAATAACAGCACAAAAGTGATATAAATTAGCTTATGTTAAATAATAAAATTATATAAAATCAAATAATATAAAATTATTATAAAAATTATAAGGGATTAGGTATCGGGTTGGTCGTCTCCTGGTAGACAGGCACAGTTTAGCAGGCACAAATGTTCAAATAACAGGAAAAATTTGTTTCACTGACCGCAGCCAGTTTTATTGCCAGCTTGTGGTACACAGAAAAACAAAGCAAACAAAATAAATCCTATGCCTGTCCAGCTCTAACTAAACAGGAGGGTTCCTCGCTATCCCAGTGCCAGCGTAACACTGCGCACCATAACATAACAGAATGTCCATACCACCAGCAATTGCTTCCACAGGCTCCTAGCAGATGACCTGTTCCCAGGCTGAGAGAGAGTGTGTCTGCATTTCTGGCCTTATATGAGGCTAACACACCTTGGACTAATCAGACAGCCCAAGACCCGGACTGTCCAGGTAGAGTGGGGGCCCCCCTGTCTTTCCCCACTCCAGCAGCACAGGCCCTTGAAAACAGGTTTTACTAAAACTCTACACATAGAGATCCTAGATCTCTGATAACTCTAATTTCCTGGTTGCTTTCACCTGACAGACATGAGGAATCTTGGGCAAATATAAACTCCTTCTATGACTAGTCCAGACACTCTATCACAAAGTAAATAAGATACAATTATTCTAAAATGAAATAATATAAAATTAATATTAAATTATGCTTTATAAAATTAATAGTAATTAAAATTTAAAATTAGAAAACCAACATAGCAATACATTAGAAAAACTAAAAATATAAATTTCAGAAAGAAATGTTATTTTCAACATAATTAAAGGGGTGTTCTGGAACTAAACAATGCTTGTTTGTCCGTCAGGGTATGAGTAAAAATAGAAGAGAAACCTCATACTTACCTGCTGGATGCTCCCATTCACTTCCGGCTGCCTGTCCGTTCATCCCGGGCTGAAGCAGTGAACCTTCATCGTTCACATGACAACTCCAGCCAATTACAGGTCCGAGAGGTCATGGCTGATTGGTTGGAGCTGTCACCTGAATGCTGAACGTTCACTGCTTCGGTCCGGGATGAACGGACCGGCAGCCGAGAGTGAATGGGAGCATCCGGGGGATAAGTATGAGGTTTCTCTTCTAGTTTTACTAATACCTCGACGGACAAACGAGTATTTTTTGGTCCCTGAACACCCCTTTAAGTATGAATGACAGTAATAGCTGCTTATTTCTTGCAACATTCTAACCATAAGATTAGGATTGATACTTCTGTAGTAGGCAGAAAATTGTGACAGTAGGAAGAGAAACATTGAAAAGTATAATTGATGTTTATGAGCTTCTGTTCTTCTCTATAGAGAAAGTAGTTCATTGAGTTAATTTTCTAATGAAAACTTATGTTAATAATACAATTTCTTTCTTTCTGATGTTTATATTTTTTGTCTTTCCTAATTAAGATGTTACAAAATACTTTTTTTTATTTTTATAGTGTATGTTAATTGTCATTCATCAAAATGTAGGTCGCTGAGTCAGTAGGTCAGGATTTTGCATGTTGTATAAACTTTTTAGGAACATTTTTTTTTTCAGATTTTGTTATTTTTAAGTTTTACTATATTAAACAAAACTGATCTTAATTAGATGTTGCTCAGTGTGGAAGTTTTTATTTTCCTGCTCTCAGCCTTTATTCTACATATGGCAATAGCTTGCACACGACTGGTCTCTGAGACTTGAGGTGCGCCAAACAAGATCATTACCATAGTTTCTATTCACTGACATGCTATTCTAACACCTTTTCTTTGATTTCTAGCCCATTGTGATAGGTATGTAATCACTGATATTATTGCGATAACTCCGATACTCCCCCAATGAGAGCAGAATTTATGGTAGATGCGGTCTTGGTTTAATTATTTTATATTATTTAATATTAATTTTATATGAAATAATTTTATATTAATTATATGAGATAATTTTTATGTGTTTTGGATATTATATAATTTTATAATAACTTTATATCATTTGATAATTATGTTAGTTTTTAATACTTTAGTGCTATTAGTTGAGTAATAATTGATATTTGTGGCCTTATAGGCAACTTTGGCCTCAGTCAGACCACTTTTAACTTGGTCTGGGTTGTACCAACAATTTTGCACCTCCTTTTGGTGTTACACATTAACAATGCACCAAGAAAAGGTGAACGGCTTATTTTTTGAGGATTTTTTTAATTATTATTTTATTTTTCATATTGTACTCCCTCATAAGGTCAGAAAAAGGGGGGAGGCATTTGAACAAAACGTCAGGTTTCTCCGTAACTCACTGCAGAGCTGAGCTAGGCCTGATAAGACCTAGTAGCTCTTGCAGCTATGGAGCCCCGGCAATAACGTGATGCTTGCACAAGGAGCAGGACAACAACAGGCTTTCTGCTTGTCTGTGTATAGACTGCCAAGAGCTATATATTTAGCAATTGAGAAGGCAGGGACCGTATTAAACCTTCCCTGTCTTCTCAGTGGAGAGCCCTGCTATTGTTCATAGGCGGCTCTCCACCCTCGCACCTGTTCAACTAATGTACAGCTGCGCTGTCTGCACAGACTATTAAAGATATCCGCGCAGAGTTAGATGTCGACCACGTGGACGTTTCTAGTTAACAGGCGGTCAGCATCTAGTTAAACTAAGTAGTGTTTTAGTAGATAAATAAAAGGTTGACTTATGATGTGACCTTCAAAGCAGTAGGTATCATCCTGAAAGCAGAGAATGGGTATGTAAGTGGAGCTCACTAGGTCGACCATATGGACAAACATGTCAGACTTGTAAAGTGTGTCAGGTGTAAGTCATAAATAATGTTCATTAACTCTACAGAGGTGTACACTGCTGGTAAGTCATAAAAAAGATACTGAAAAGAAATGAACAGCTAATAAGACAGGAGATGTACAATGTGTGGCTCAGACCAATAAAAAAATGTATGTTTTGTTTCACCGAGTAGAACAATGTATTAAAGATGAACCTCAATATAGCCATTTCCACAGAGCCACTACTTTGGTGAATGGTTTTCATCCAGGGTGTCACCTGAATGTGGAGCATGGAGTTTCATCTCTGTCCTCATACTGGGTTTGCTTTAAAATAAGACAAGCACAGACTGATCTAGTCCAAACTGAGCTTTACTGAACTATTTCTGTTGCTTGCAATTCTCAAATAGGGCACAGGAGATTAGCAGTTATTTTCACTTGAGGGAAGACGTCTTAAATATCAATGGTAACACTAAGTTAAAACAAATACAATAGTGCTCAACCCTTTTATTCAGTCATAGAATCCTGTTGTCTTCGCAGATGCCAATTTCTGCACTGTGTTACTTCACACAGGACCACACCTGATTGGCTGTTCATGCCTTCTGTTAGGTGACTACTTCCTTCTATCAGACCATGACCGCTAGGGCACTGACTCAGATGTAGTTTCACACCAGTTTAGAGTCTACTAGGCTTTTTCTCACTTCTTGCGTTGCTGACTGTTACCTCCAGTCCTTCGCCCAGAACAGCTTGGGGAAAACAGGAAATATCTGATCCTCACTTACAGAAATCTTACACTACCACCCCTTTTATCACCCACATGGGCCAGCCCACTGCTTTCAGGATTGTCCCAATTAAGACTACCTTCAGGCTTCATAAACTAGGCCATACTTACAGGCTTAACTTTCCAGACCATGTTACAGGCCTGCAGGGCAACCTATTTCCCCTGTAGCTGTCTACGGCCTATACGAACTAGGGATTCCCCCACAGCTTCTGAAATGGACCCGACTACAGTCATCCCTCTGCTTGCTCCCTTCCAGATACCCATGCCAGGCAGACATTGTCTCACAGCACCAGTTGTCTTCCCATAGCTACCTACTCACAGGCTGAGGATGCACTTAGTCTACACTGCTTTAGTGGCACCTCACACTGTACACTACAAGCCACCCACTCCTACCGCTAGTCCTTATCTATCCTCAGAAAAGTAGAAGTGATCACTTCTACTGCTCTCTGGGTCTAATCTCTGTTTGTTATTCATGTGAAGAATTACCCAGACTGAAACAACATCCCTTCCAATCATCCACATGGGCCTTTGCCACATCTCCCAGCCTCTTGTAGACCAACGGCTTCTCAGCCTCTAGCAATCAGAGGGTTGAACACTCTATGATGCAAACACTCTTCATATCATCAGAGGACACCTTGCTAGGGGCTACAAGGAATAATGGGGCACAGTCCAAATTTAGACTGAACTTTAGACTGTGAACATCTCTGCATTGTTAAAATCATCTTTTAAAGGTTCAGAATTTGACTCCGGTTTCTTAAACTGCCCATCTGTTCGCTAAGCCAAGTGGTTCTTCCTAAGTGGGCAGTGTGGTCATAAGGGCTAAGGACCAAGGATATTTAATTGGTGTCCTTTAGTTAAACCTTTGAGGAGTGATGGGGGATATTCAGGTTGGGTACACAGAAGACCATCTGCCCTTCCTCTTGAATATATATCTTGAATATATACGTGTATAGAAACCAGACCCAATGTCTAAAGTCACACTCATTAACAACATGTGACCAGTGTTGGACTGGGGTGCCTAGGGCCTACAGGTGGAGTTGCTTCTAGTGGCCCACCAGTTCAGCTGATTCTGGGCCCACCGGTGGAGTTTTTTTTGGGGCCCACCCTAATGCTACGGTAAATGACTGTACTTGCCTCCTATACTCTGCCTATTGCTTTTTGCCTCTCTTTCTATGCTTTTTTGCCCCTTCTGAGGATGTACCCTGTTTCCCCGAAAATTAAGACAGTGTCATATTAATTTTTGCTCCTAAAGACGAGCTAACACTTATTTTTAGGGGATTTCTTATTTTTCCATGAACGAGAATTCACATTTATTGTTGAACAAAAATCAACATGTATTAATATACTGTAGTGATTTCATCACAACAGTAGGCATAAGCAACCAAACTCTGAATTACATTAAAAAAATTTACTACATCTTATTTTCGGGGGATGTCTTATTTTCATGGAAACAGGGTATATGCAGTTAAAAAACAGCTCCAGGTCTACCATGCTCAGGGGCCCACCGGGGGTTTCCCCTATTCCCCTGTGGGCCAGTCCAAGCCTGCATGTGACCCTAGGTGCTCTATAAATCCGGTATGGAAATTCTTTGCCAGAGTTTTTAACTTCTACTTTAGAAACTATTTTCCATGACTCAAATTAGTGCCCTCATGTCCATGCCCACTACACACAGGCCAACTCCACGAGTGGCTCCTCACTCTTTCTCCTGGCACCAAGAGCCCTGCCTTAAATTTACTTCAGTGAATTTTGGTGTGGCATTACAGCATCACTTAACCATTTTCCCTCCCAGTACTAGGCCCCTTTAGGTCTTATGGCCATACCTTTACTCTCTGGCTGTCGGCAGCCCAGGAGGTCTTTTTTCCTGTTACCAAGCACCTCAGACCAATATTGCAGTTCCACCGGGCAGTACCTGTAATAAAACAAAGCAGAACATGCTGTTGTATACAGTGTGACATAACATTATACATCAATATTTACATGTATAAAGTAAAATATGGTATAAAAGAAAAAAAGGAAACTGCTCACCTGAGTTATTTAACAGACTAATTCATCAATTACTCTGTGTTTTATGAATTTATGTTGGTTGACAGATTATATACCTACTTTGCGATCATGTGCCATAATGTTCACTTTTCATTGCATGTTTTTAATCAGGAGTTGTCTGCACATACGGCAACAATAATCAAAAGCGTTGGGCTCAAAACGCTTTTACTGTTATTTGTACACGCTGGTTCTTGGAAAACATTTTTAATCAAATGAAATAAATGTGAAGATTTTATATATTCTTTTTGGTGCTGGATTTGCACCCTTTTATGGAAAGGATGAAGTAAAAAATGCACATGAATAGTCACTCAGCAGTCTCTCAAGAGCACAACTGGCAACTGAAATGACAGGAAATGATATATAAAATATATGAAATTGTATCATGTGTTTGTTTTTTTCTTCAGATTCAACAAAACCGAAACCAAATCTGGTTCCAGATATTGCTCTTCTTCCGAAACTTGGTAATACATCCTGGGAGGAACAGGGGTGATTTCTTGAGGTGAACATCATCCAGGAGTCTAGATCTACTCTGCTATGGCATCACTGGACGATTCTGTGTTGGTTACAGAAGAGGCTGTTCCAGCATCATCAGGGATTTTCTGGTCAAACACTGTTGGGACTACAACTTGTGTTAACATCTGCCGACTTCATTAGAATTGAGCAGCTTTATAGGTAACTGAATCAAGCTGACATGATTTGGTTTCTGCAGATAAACCTCAAAGGCTGTAGACAACCAAATCTAAATATTTTGGAGGAGAGGATCTTCATTTATGCAAAAGGTACAAGGGAAAATGAAAGAAAGTATTTCAGGACCTACTTCCGAATATCGACAGATAAATACCCCATTCTCAGATGCAACTTCAAATGTTCAGGAGACAGGAAGGAAGAGCAAGCAGATCCTAAACAGCACGTCCGTTATCAAACATGTTGTCTTTTTACAAAGAAAGAACAAAAGCAGATAAAGTGTATATATAATTGTCTTTATACATCTTCCTATATTATACACAGATATTTTTCTGGGTAACATAGTAAACCATGGGTAACAGTTCATAGCATCCAAGACTTTTGTAGAAGTTAACCCATTTGTAATATTCATATCTGATTATAGCAGACAAAATCTAAAAGAAAAAAGCCAAGGGAAGGACACACCGACCCCCAAAAATAGATCCACCATAGGTTTGCCTTATTCTTCATTCCTGTAGGTTGTGTTAATATGCACAAGGACATAGAGCTATACAACCATGTGATGGTGGTGGGGAAGAGCAGCAAGTACTAGGTGGTGAAGTGAAGGCATGAATTAGCAAAAGTATGGGGCCCTATTTTGACTTTTGCTATGTAGCTCTATGTTTGCCTCATCAGCAGGGGATGTCTTATGTTTATATATCAGTTGCTTTACAATAGATTTGTATTGTGTTTTATGCCTTAAGGGGGTTATTCAACTTCCAAAGACACTTCTGTCAGAATGGGGTATTTTTGTTGAAATCAATATTCACGGAAAACAATTTTTTAGCATTTTCTGGCAATATTTTATTTTTATTTTGACAGTCCTCTGCAATTAAGAATTGCATATAAAATGTTATCCTTCTCTAGCTGTATTAGGACAGAGATAAAACTCCTGAAGGCAGGGCAGATCCACCTCACTTTACTGAAGGTGTTGCTTATCTGCTTGTTGTCTCATTACAAATTGTAGATAATGAGAGATAAGCATCAGACTAGACAGACAGGGCAGAGATGAATGCAATACATGAAAGGATAATGAATTAATCTTTTATGCACTGGGGAGTTTACAGCTTTCTTTACACAAATCAGATCACACTTGCACCTCTCATGCTCTTAGCCTGGAGGAGAACCATCAAGCAATCCTCAGTGCTGTGCTATCAAAGCTCACAGGGAAGTCATGGACAAACCAAGACTTTAAAAAATGATGTGAAAAACTTTTTTACTTACATATACTAGTCATACATTGTTTGTCAACATGTGAAAAAAATGTGATGGTAGAACTGCAACAAATGAGTAAAACAACAAAACAAACCAGTCTCACGTTCAATCACTTGATGATCAAGAGGGAAAGTTCCAGCGGCCGCCTCATTTCTTTTTATTATCGGCCAGTTAAAGCAGTCACATTCCGGCCGATATTGAACTCATTTAACTGGTAGAGAGCAACACACTTTTATGAAAAATTCTAACAGGGCAACTCCACTTTTAAAAGGTTTCCATGCTTAACTTGAGTTGTGGATCTGAGGATAAGAGGTTTACTTGGGAAATTCTTCATTTCACTGCATACAATGTCTTCTCCATTCATATAGACACATGATCTGACAAAGAGCGGGAAACTTTTCTCTTGCTCTGGTCTACAGTAGAATAATGAAGAAAGATCCTTGATTTACAAATCAAGGTGACACATAGGTGACAAAACACAGTGCTCTATACAATGTGGCAGAGTTGCTATAATTAAAGCAAAGGTCACAGTGTTTGCACTCCTAAGTAAGTGCTTATGCATTGAAACGTACACCTATAACCCCAATCTATTGTGTATTTGTACCATATGTTACTTGTATTTTCTTGTTTCTCATGTTGAATGGGAGAACTATTGTTATCCTGTCTTAATCTTTCCATAAATATTATGTCTCTGGTACCAAAATGATCAGGTACGTTAAATCATCAAAGTCTATAATATATGTGATTTTCTACTTTTCTGGATATTTTATTCCATTAAAGTGGTTGTTTTGTAACAGACATTGATGGTACTTCATTACTATAAAGGATCATATTAAAATGTCCATCCAGTTCAGCCTATTGTATGAAAGGTTTGATTACAGAGGCGAGGCAAACCTCCCCCCCCCCCCCATGAGGTAGAGGCCAATTGTCCTCATTTTAGGGAAAAATTCCTTCCCGACTCCAATCTGGCAATTAGAATAGATTCCTGAATCAACGACCCTTCCCCAAAATCCTGGTTACTATGACTTGTTATATTATTACACTCTAGAAATGCATCAAGACCCTTTAGAACTCATTTAGTCAGTTTCCAGTCCTTTAGGTTTAAGCACTAGTATGAAGTGGCAGCAATACCTGCAGAGCCCCATCCCACTATTTCACATTTAGGATGCTTTCACACAGAGTGTTTTTTGTGCGTTTTTGATGAGTTTTTTGTGCAGAAAGGCATAGCAGTGAATGCTAGAAATTTCTGCACAAAAAATGCACCAAAAATGCTCCGTGTGTAATCCCCTTAGGGGCAATCTTCCAACACAAACGGCAACGCGCGTTACCTTTCGCCGTGGATCATCTTGTTCAGACCCGGAGTATTATCCTTATCGCGAGACGATCTACTCCATTCCATTCAGACTCCCTGATAAAACCGCCGAAAAATGAGCACAATTGTGCTCTACTTGAATACCCGTGCAGCATCCCCACCTGCACGAGTTTTCAGCCCGGCGGTTTTTTGTGTCGCCGCGGACGGGCGACAAAACATTGAACATGCACCATCTTCCGTCCGGTTTCCCGGACGAAGATGTGCTCTCAATGAGGGCTTTCTCCGCTCATCGCGAGAAAAGCCTCCCCCCCACGGGCCCCGTGGGGACGGCCGCTAAAACAGGACATAATATTTGTCCAATGTGCCTGTGAAGCGGCTAACCCCTGTAGGCAGATCGCGCAGATCTCGATCCACAACAGCCATTTTCTGTGCGGATCTCCTAATCTACTCTGCTGTCTGATTTGAGCGGATCCGAAAATGGCATCCAAGAATGCAGCGCGATCGGATCCTAAACGGCTCAACATGTATCCAACACCGGCTGTTGACTACAACAGCAGGATCGCACCCTACTAAGTTTTTTAAATAGGCGTCGCTACGTCTTTTCGGACCAAGAATTGACATGATCAATTCTTGGAACGGATTCGGAAAGACAGGAACTGAAAGACTCAATGAGATACGCATCGCTATCAACACTTTGTGCAACGCCAATGCGTTGTTCAAAGAACAAAGCAATGTAAAATCACGACTTGCACATTATTAGATGCGTCTTTGGGTCCATTTGGGTCCAACAGAATGGATCCAAACACGTAACAAAAACAGTAATGTTCACAACAGACTCAACACGCCCACCAGCCGACGGCGTGTGAATATAACCTTAAGCTCTTTTTAGCCTGTTCCAGAGGCTGCATGGATGATAATTGACTACAGTTTTTCTTAGCCCCATAGCCACTTTATTCTAGTTATCAGTATCTTTACAAAACCAAGTCTTTTATTTTGATAATGTAAAGGCAGCTTATTCTGACATATAAAAGTTGCACATTTTTGCACAAGCTTCATTTGCACAAAAATGTGTGACTTTTTGGCATCTCTGTCTTATCCCTTATTTTTAAAGGTGGGCAGGGCTAAGCGGGAGCAATGTGGCTTCCTCACTCCACAGAGTTACGCTAAACTTTTTATATAAATTGTGGCAGAAATTCACACTAGCTTCTCGCAGGTATAGATTTAAGTTTCTGGCTCATGAACAGCCTCACAGATGTGACAGGTGTATTAAGAGGCTTACTCGTGTCACTCCAATATATTTTGGTTAAAAGAATAGCAAATAAAATGTCAATCTTTAGTAAATTCCCTTCGCAATGTTTTGCAAATAAATATGTATGTGTGATACACGTACTTAAAAAGACTACTCCAGGTTTTATTCTTCACTTAGTTCATTAGAAATAGTTTTTAGGTATACTGTAGTAATTTCACTTACCTGCAGCTCAATACAGGATAACTGTCTGATGTAACAGTCACTGTGCTTTTGATGCTGACAGGAAGTCAGGCTCTTTATGCATTCCTATAAGCCTGACTTTGAACCTTCATAGAATGCATCCAGAAAGTCTTCACAGAGCATCAAAACATTATATCTTTCCCTATGTGGTATTTCAGCAACTCAGAGAGCAGGTCAAATAATCCAGTTAAAACAGTGAAAAATCCTGTATTCGACTACAGCTACGCAAAATTACTGGCACTTGTCTTCCTGTCAACATCAAAAGCACAGTGTCTTTTAGCCAATTAGAGTGCTAGTGATTTGACCTAATAGAGACTGTTGCCCCACCCAGATATCCTATTTTCAGCTGCAGGTAAGCAAAATTACTGGCACTATAGTGCACCGACAAGCAATGTCTAATGAACTAAAGGAAAAATAAAAAACCTGGAGTGGCCCTTTAATATACAAATGTTACATTCACCTTGGTCGGTCTCTAATAAAAAAATAAGTTCCATCTAACAATCAAATGTAAATTGTGAATCTGTGGCTCATAGAGGGGGTTGTGTTACATTATCCATATGGCCTTACTAAGGTATATAGACAGAAACTGTCCTTCTGTAACATCCCCTTTCAATCATGTGAAAACATGACACTTTTCTATGTTATTATTGAAGAGTGGCATCTTTGTCGCCTTCCAGTAGCCTGTTATTCACCTTTCCCTGCATTCGGCCACTCTGTCAATATTAAGAAACCTCTTCAGTCACCAAACAAATCCATTTATTGTAAAACAAAAAGTAGAAGACGGAAGAGGGAGGTTTAGTTGCAGCTTTTTGCCTAGTATTTTAGTATAGAGGTATAAGAGGAGTAGTGGCTGGAGAAGAAGACCGTTGACTGACTTGCAGTAAAAAGCATTGTTCTGGCATAACACTAGGCAGAGTGCCCCACTGAGCAAACATGGAGAAAGTAAGATATAAAGACAAAAAACAGTCACTGGACCCCCATTTTGTACACAGGTACAGGTCCCAGGGGTTGGATCAACATCTGTCAACGGAATATACTGTCAATGTCTGAGATAGGAAAACCCCTTTAAGTAACTTTTTTTCTAAACAAATCAAGGTAAAAATAAGTGTAAATGTAATAAAGTAAATGTTAACCAGAGGTTGAAATTCAGTTTAACTAGTTGTCTGTCATAAGACAACATGTTTAATGCCCCATTCACATCACATTTATGACCACCGTTTGGGAATTCATTGGGATACCTTGAAAAATGATCCCAACAGATACTGAGCAGCAGGCCCATGATGGAGCAATAGGAATCACAAGGGCAAATGTAGCCCTATACCAAACATACATGCTTTATGCAGTATCACAAAAGCATGGTAGACCACACTTTGGTCGGCATGTATGAATGGGGCAGCACCAGTATTCTGGTGTACTTTGCGCCAAAAAGCTGTCGTAACCCTGTTCTATAGATGTATGATCAGTCCCATTCCAAACTTTGGTGCAATCACCGCCTGCCCTGACATGTTGTAATGCACCAAACATTTGGGGCGTTCTGGGGGTGTCGCACCACATTCATAGGATTAGACACATTTATGAATGTTTGATGCCAAACCTAGGCGAAGAACTGTCAGAACAGCCAGACCAAGTTAAACATTTAGCCTGAGCCAGAATTGTCGTATTGGCTCTACACTGCCCCTGTATGTATGACCTGCAGAAGAATCAGCCAGACCAGATAAAGGTGTGCCTAGCCGGACTTGTTGTACTGGGCTCCTACACTGTGTCTTGTATGTATGACCTGCAGAAGAAACAGACCAGACCGGCGTAAAGGTAGTGCCTGGCAGACTTGTGTTATTCGGCTCTACACTGCCCCTGTATGTATGACCTGCAGAAGAACAGCCAGATCAGGTACAAGGTGGTGCTGACCAGACTTGTGGTACTTGCTCTACACTGCCCTGTAATTATGTGCCTGCAAAGAACAGCCAGACCAGGGTAAAGGTGGGGCCTGAGCCAGACTTGTGGTAATTGGCTCTACACTGCCCATATGTATGACCTGCAGAAGAACAACCAAACCCAAAGGGTAAAGGGTTGCTGAGCCAGACATGTGTATTGGCTCTAACACTCCAGTATGTATGACCTGCAGAAGAACACCAGACCAGGTAAAGGGGGTGCCTGAGCCAGACTTTTTGGTATTGGCCTACCCCCTGCGCCTGTATGATGACCTGCAGAAGAACAGCCAGACCAGTAAAGGTGGTGCGTAAACCAGACTGTTTTATGGGCTCTACACTATCCTGTATGTATGACCTGCAGAAGAACAGCCAACCAGGGTAAAGTGGTGCCTGAGCCAGACTTGTGGTATTGGCTCAAAAACGGGCGCCTGTATGTAATGACCTGCAGAAGAACAGCCAGACCAGGGTAAAGGTGGTGCCTGAGCCAGACTTGTGGTATTGGCTCTACACTGCACCTGTAATGTATGACCTGTAGAAGAACACCGACCAGGGTAAAGGTGGTGCCTGAGCCAGACTTGTGCTATTGGCTCTACACAGCGCCTGTATGTAGACCGCAGAAAACAGACCAGGTAAAGGGGGGTGCCTGAGCCAGACTTGTGGTATTGGTTCTACACTGCCCTGTATGTATGACCTGCAGAAGAACAGCCAGACCAGGGGAAAGATGGTTCCTGAGCCAGATTTGTGGTATTGGCTCTACACTGCCCTGTATGTATGACCTGCCTTAAAGCGATTTAGAACTGGCCTGTCAGCACCAGGATTCATACATGTTGCTCTTTGTGTCCAGTGCATAAAGTGTATATATTCGGTAAACAGAGCAAACCTAGTCCAGTTCAGACTAAATTTGCCCTATAGATTCCTATTACTCCATATCTTCCCCACCACAGTATCTGTTGGGATACATTTCTCAAGATATCCTGACGGATCCCATAGATGAAGGCCATAAATATGATGTGAATGGGGCCTAAATATTGTGTGTGCAATGTATCTTTATAAACAGGGAGTGAGTGAGTTGAGGTGTGAGAAGTTACTTATGGTATTTTTTCTTCTCCATTTTCTGTAGTTTTTTGTTAATTTGCTGATTGTATGTAAGTTTATATGTGTAGCCAAGAGTCTTTTGCGTGGACATGTGTGTCTGGAAATATATATGTAGTGGCTGTTGGGTGGATGTGAATAATAAATGTTAAGTTGTAAGTTTAAGGATGTAAATGGGCATTATGGTAGTTGATCAGATGTTTCATACAAGTGTTCAGTAAATAACATAGATGAATATGGAGATGTTCTTCCAAAAAATGGACCTCCCTTCATTAATCAGGACAAAGGCGATGATAGATTTATTCACAAACCTAAAGATGATTTACTAAGCATTTATAACAGCTCATCATCTTCACCGTCCTTTCACATGGCAATACCACCAATTAGCAATATCGTCTTATACATGAAAGGAGTTTTTCTGGTTATAATATTTATGACCAATCCTTAGAATTGTCCATCAATGTAGACAGATGGTTGTACAACCCTTGGAACCATTGAATTTCTGTAGAACTAAGCCATTAAGACATGAAGACAATAACCGTTATCCATGTGGTTCTATCTGGAAATGCAAGCTCAGACTCATTCTGGTGACACCTGGTAGGCATCGCTATCTGGCTGTTGACTTCCGGCTGCTATAGTCGGCTTTAGACTGTTGCAATCATGGATAAACTGCAGAGGTCACGTGCCATGGATGTCTTCACTGCTCGAATCTTGTTTAGAAGGTCTATATGCTCATACGTTTAAAAATCACAGAAAACAAATACATTTGTACATATCCTAAAAACATTCTTATGTTGTTGTACTCAAGAGTCATAGAAAAATACAAAAATTGTCATTTTGCTTTGAAGTTTTAATAGTTAAATTCATTTTAGATCGGGCATAATGAAAACCATTTTTAAAATTCATTGACTTGTGACGATGTGGCACCCGGCATGGTGGGGCAAACCTCTTCATTACCACCCTTCAGGGGAAGAGCAATATCAACAGGGGCCCCTTTTTTTTGGAGAATAAAAGCCTGATGGTGTCTGCCCATTAAGACGGGATTTTTGTGGAATCTGGCTATTTCCAGCCATATCTAGTCCAGTATGATAATAATTCCAGAGCCAGTATGGGATTTGTCTTCATATTGATGTCCATTCCTCAACATCATGTTGTTTCTTGGTTTACAAAGGTCCAAACTTCTGTGCTGATTCATTTCTTAAAGGATTTTTTGTCTGCTTCCTAAGAAAAACTAATAGGCAGCTTCTGGGGGCCCATAAAAAAAAACCTATACTCGCCTTTCTCCGCTCCTCGGTTCCAGCGCTTCGTCTCTTTTCTTTTTTTCTTTTCCCCCTTTTTGAAAGGGAGATCACTGCTGAAGTTGCTGATTGACTGCAGAGGTTATGTTACGTCATTCTACGTCACTCTTCAGAAGTAGTAGAAAGAAAACAGAAGACAGAAAAGACACCAGGCTGGAACCAAGAAGCAGGGGAACTGGAGAATACTTTTTTTTATTTTAATGGGGCCCAAGGAGCTGCCTATTAGTTTTTGGTATGAAGTGGACAACCCCTATAAAGTATCTTGATGATGGTGGGAGCCTTGTTTTTAAGACTGGCGAACTCCAAATCCCCTGCATGGACATAGTTAAATATAAAATGCGTGGAAGCTTAGGATTTTTATGGCCTACTGTTTCATTCTCAAGCTCAAAGTTTATCATCTCCACATAAAAAAACAATTTCTTACAAGATGCATTATGCTCTTATTGTTTCCAGCTTTCAATGACGTCCTGTATAGGTGACCGCACTAAATAGTTGTGGTCACTTACTGACCTGCCCACAATACACAACAGAAATTAACAATCTGATGTCTGACCGCTTCACGAGCCAGGAGGACATGCAGTGTGTACTGTAAATAGGGGTAGGGGTTGTGACTTCAAATATTGAATTAATAGAGTGCGCTTTATTTTTTTTTTATATTTTGATGTACGGACAACAATCACTATGTATAGACACCATAACTGACGCACAGCATTCATAATAAAGGAGATATAGAGAAATATTTTTAAAGAAAGGTGCAAAAGAAAAGTGGCGCTCATGTTATGGTGGCAACCAATTTTCCCAGCTCATTCATTGTTTCAGAGACCTCTTATTAACATGTAAAACGTAAAGCCGATGTTGCCCTTGACCACTTGTCCATTTTTTATGCATCAGTCTCTTGTTCAGTTTCTTCTGACTTTTTATGAGCTTTTGTAACCTTGACATATTGACTACCGTACGTAAATGCTGTATATACATACCTTGCCAGTTCCATATAATGTATATAGTGCTGAAGACTGATAGCACCCATGTTTTACAGTGACCCTGTTTGGTGATTTCTGGTGCCCTACTCGAGAGCCGAATATGACAGAGGGAGCGAAGCTGAGCAATCTAATTTATTTTTAAGTAAAAAGCAGACTTGATGGACTCCAAGGAGAGACAGTGAGAGTCCTGATTACTCCACCCAAACAGGATGATTGACAGCTTTCCTTACAATGTTACAGGAATAGCTTACAATCATCTTGCGTGGGCGGAGTAAGCAGTACTCTCACTATCTCTCCTAGGAATCCTATTAGGATTTAATGTGCTTATCTTGTAGACATCCTGCTTCAAACCACATAAGCCTATATATCACAGAGCTCAGCTTCTCTCTCACGATCATATGTTGCTCTCTGATTGGGAAGCATAATCCACCTGACAGATGCACTTTAACTTGGTCAAATTCATATAAAGATAACAATACTGTTAGAAAAGATAAATGAATAAAACCAAGCTGTTTATCTGTATATAAAATGCTGGCAATAGACAGGCAGAGTCCAAATCTGTGTATATGTATTTTTTGTAATCTATAAGCACATGGTTTATTTAGGGGTGTTCCCCCAGCTGGTCAACCTCTGTTTCTTCTGTTGTGGGCAAACACAGTGCTCCATGGTCTGCATCATAGATACAGGTTGTGTGATAAACTAGTCTACAGTTTCCTAACTACAGGAGAGGTTTTGGTGGCTGAGAATGTAACATCTGTTATGTCCAGCCATTTTGGGCCATAGAAGTGGATGAAGATCCAGAGTCTTAGATAGGTACATGTCTCTTGAAGACTACAGGTGGTGTGATTTTGAAGCTCTATTAAAGTTTGACATGATCTTTGACAGAGCCCGAATCTGAGGGTGTAGAATTTAGTAAAATATGCTAAACAGGTTTTAACCATTTGCAAAAACCATTTTGAGGCCAGCTCATAGTTTGCTACAAACTGGCTGCAGGGAACAGGGAGATGGCTGAGCTTGTGCAGCTCTCCACATTCATGTCTGGACTTCCTAATATCCTTAAGCATGCTTGTTCAGCTATGTTTGGAACTCCCATAGTAATGAACGCTGTAATCTTCCCGTTCCATAGGGGCACCTCATACTGAGTTATGAGATGGTCTTAAAAGGGATTTTGCAAAGTGGCAAAACCTCTTTAAGAATTAAACTGTGTTTTCATGCAACTGAGATGCAACTGAACAAAAGATATGACAAGAAACAAAAATAATGTTTGTGCCCACAAGGAAATATGGATACAAGAGTCCAGCATCGAGAGTGAAGGATGTAAAAGATAAAAACACTGTACAGCACACCCGAAAGAACAACGGCGCATTTAGGACATATTCACAGTGGTGTCATGTCCGAAAAGCGTTGTCTTTCTTTAGTTTGAGCTGACCACATTTTCTTGTGGGTATAATTTTTCTTTTTGTTTTTCGTCATTGTGTTGATGTTTCCTTTTTGGTCATGTGCATCTATTGTTATTTTTATTTATATATTATTTTACTTATTGTTGCTGAGCTGGATATTTTCTTTCTTTTGAAAGAAGTATATGCAGTTTTCAATACCAAATTTTGGACTTCCACTTGTTTCTTGGCTTACAGACAAAAAGAAAAAAAATCACTAACTGTAAAATGTGACCTGTTATTTCTATAAAAAGGAGGTAACAACCTTGTAGAAATAATTTTGAGATAGCAGTTTTCATGAAATAAAAGGGCACCAATAAACATGATTATTTAACATCATGATATTTCTCTTGGTGTAAAACATTTCACAAGATAATTATGTATCCTATCTTGCATACTATATTCTGCATTTTGCCAGAAACAGCTCAAATTATCAGAGATTGTGTCTGTTATTGAATCCCAGACCCATTCACTGAAATGCGGCTGAGCTGTGATACCACACACAGCCTACAGATAAGAGTAGCACCATCACCATCACCCTTTCCTCCAACCTCACACAATAAAATGAAGTAGTTAATCCTGTGTGACCTCAGGGCTTGCAGTGTATATTTTTTCTATGTTTCATATTTGTATTACACTGTCCTATTTTTGATATTTGTTATTGATAAAATTTGTAATAAAAAAAAGACAAATATTATATTTTTACTGTTTTTACTGTATATTTTAATGTATTTAAAGAACACAACTTTCCATAACTGCACTTTTTAAGTGTAGTATGTATGTACATTCTCCCTCTCTTGCCAAACTATATATGGCTTGGTGGGAGGAGGAGTATAATCTCTCTTCCCCCCCCAAAATAAAAACCCATACTTTAATAACATTCAATACTATGGGCGCTTCATAGATGATATGATATTAGTTTGGAAAGGCAGGAATTGATGAAATTGAACAGTTAGTGACATACATTAATAATAATTGTTACAATTTAAAATTTACCTATTCTACTGACAAGAAAAATATCAAATTTTTGGGTATAGATTTATTGGTGAGGATTAACAAAGTACATACTACCCTGTATAGAAAAGGAACGGCAGGAAATACAGTGTTACATGCCAAGAGTAACCATCCTTCACATACAGTACGTTCAATTCCGGTAGGAGAATTCCTGAGAGCTAGGAGAACTTGCTCTGGTTCTGAACTCCTTTCAACTCAGTTTGATATCATTGAAGCCAGTTTAAGGAAGAGAGGCTATACTGACTGGCATATTGAGAGAGCGAAGAGAATAGCTTTGGATAGAAGTAGAAGGGAATGCTTAAATACAAATAAAAATAATAATGAGACAGGCAATCATTCGCATCCACTTACTTTTGTAACCACATTTAGTAAACAAATCAATCAAATTACAAACATCATTCGTAAAAACTTACAAATCCAGTTTCGGGATGAATTATCCGCGAACATTCTTAGTGAGGGAATACATTTTGTGTCAAGACGTGGTAAATCGCTTGCGACTATGTTATCTCCGAGTCTTTTTGTTTCCAATCCTCCAGATAGAGCTTGTTTAACTATGAAAGGTAATTATAAGTACAGGGGTTTACGCTGCAACATGTGCCATTTTACTGATTGTGTCAGGGAATTTACTCCTTGTCATAGTAACCAGAGATTCAAAATTAAGGCCATGTTCACACGACTTATTTGGATGTGGTTTTGGACGAGGTTTTCGGAGCGTTTCCACGACATGTACTACATGTCCTGTACTGCTCTTACAGTATTAGTGAGGTGTATGCAGTGAATTGTGGTCTAGTAGCGCCTCTCTACAGTACATTGCGGAACTACCATGTCCTGTACTGCCTACATGTTAAAAGTGAGGCATGCATAGATAGCGGTGTCTATAAGCGCCTCTCAACAGTAACAGTTATGGTACTACATGCTACCTGACTGGCTCTTACATGTAATAATGAAGTACATGCAGTGATAGGTGGTCTTTAGCACCTCTCTACAGTACAGTGCGGTACTACATGTCCTGCTCTTACATGTATTAGTGAGGTGCATGCAGTGATTAGTGTGGTATAGCACCTCTCTACAGTACAGATGTGGTACTACATGTCCATACTGCTCTTACAATATAGTGTCTGTGCAATGCAGTGATTGGTAGTCTAAGCGCCTACACTATAGTACACAGCGAACTAAGGTCCTGTACATCTCGTTACATTTGCATGGTGAGCGCTACTCAAAGCATCTGGATGAGTACCATTATCTTTTTTCAGTGTACCTGTGTAAAAGTACATGACCCAGAGAAGCTCCTGTCCTCATCAAAGAAAGTGATTTTCAGCTTCCAGTAGCTCTTTCTTATGTTATATGAAAGGACCTGCTTCATCTGTGGATATTACTCTTCATTTCTTTAATCTCCTTCTGCATTAGATTAAGCGGCATATTTGGTCTTACAGAACCAATTACCAGTTTTCCATAGAGTTATGGTTTCAATATACAACGGTCATCCCAAAACCAATTAACCCCTTCCCGACATAGGACGTATCCATACGTCCTGGCGATCGCGTGGGCTTGCGGGCGATCCGCGCATCGATAGCGACATGGGACTAACGTAAATTACCGCCTGGCCGCAACCGATTCACCGCGGTCCGAGGGAGTGACTCCTGCGCAGGTTGAATAACGCTTCCATATACCGTAACCTGTCATGGTTGCGAAAAATGAAGCCGCATGCATGAAGGAGTGAGCTTCCACCTGCCTGCTCCCGTCGGCTACCTCCCTACTGTAGTGCTGCACGATCTCCTGTCCTGTGGTCTCTGGAAGTGTAGGCACTTCCGGGTGTACATCTGAGCTGTCACCAATGCCCAGCAAAGCATTTGGGCAAGGTGACAGACAGAAGTCATGGCAACCGAGTACAACATATATAGTACAGTGTACTGGCCTGCCTTCAAACAGCAATCTGATGATAGCTGACAAAGAAAAAGTAAAAAAAGTGTAAAAAAGTAAAAATAAAATGTTAAAAAAGTGAAAAAAAAGTAAGAACACAAACACAAAAAAATAAAATAAAACGTGTACACCACCACTTTCTCTTTCCCCTTTACAAACGCCAATCGCTCCATAAAAAAATCAAAAATAAATAAATGTACCCAAATTTGGGTATTGACACGTGCGTACGACCTAATAAATCTGTCTCCATTAAGTATACCCGCTAGCGAATGAACACCGTAAAAAAAAAAAAAAAATAAAAAACATCATAGATTAAGTTTTTATCTCATCCCGCAACACAAAAAAAGGAATTAAAAGCGATGAAAAACTCATATACACTCCAAAATTTGGACCAATTAAAACTACGATCGAACCCACAAAAAAAATGTCCTTACACAGCTCCTGTATACAGAAAAATAAAAAGTAATGGCTCTCAGAAGACAGCGATGCATAAATAAAGTTTTTAAAAATAAAACATTTTTTTTTTTGTAAAGTGCTTTAAAATAAAAAAAAAAACTATACAAATTTGGTAATCGCCGTAATCGTATTGACCCCAGAAAGTAAATCTAACTGTCACAGATACTGTGCGATGAGCGCTGTTAAAAATAAAATACAAACACTAACTAGGATAGCAGTATTTTCTCACCCTTCCTTCCAAAAAATGGATTTCAAACTGATCAACAAGTTAAGTCCCCACAAAAAATATACCACTAAAAACGTCCACCTCAACCCACAAAAAACAAGACCCAACACAGCTCCGTACACCGAAAATAAAAAAGTTATGTCTCTCAGAATATGGCGATGCATAGAAGTGTTTTTATTGTGTAAAAGCAGTAAAACCTATAAAAAAAATACAAATAGGGTATCGTTGAAATCCACTCGACCCTGCTGAGTAAAACTAGCATGTCATTATATACCCCGCCTAGGTGACCGCTGTAACAAAAAAATAAAAAAACACTACCGGAATGCTGTATTTTGTACAATACCTCACAAAAATCTTAAAAAAAGTCACAAAGCGTCATATAAACCCCCAAAAGTACAATTAAAAAACGTAATCTCATCCCACAAAAAAACAAGAGCCCATAATCAGCTACCGTGCTCATCAAAATAAAAACGTTTAAGGCTGTCAGAAAAGGGACAGCATAAAAAACGCAATTTCATTAACGTATTACCCTAGCATTTATCTCGTAAACGGAAACACTGAAAAAAAGAAGCCCAAAAAACAATGGCGAAACTGCTTTTTTTTCCCCCCCTTTTTCATAGCCCAAAACAAAAAAATACTATGGCCCACCTGTACACCTAAAAAAACACAGTACACCCCTAGATAGACCAGAGGGGTGTTGAATCCAAAAGGGGCATTTCGGGAAAGGGTTTTCATCTTTCTGGTACTTTGGGGGCTTTGAAAATGCAACAGACCACACCGAAATCTGCTTTCCCAAAAGCAAAAAGGGCTCCCTTCCTTGTACGCCCCCTCCCATGCCCCCAAACCCCGCAGTTTACAACCCACATTAAGTTTGCCGAACTTGGAAAAATTATTTAAAAAAATTTTTGGGGGTTTTTTTTATGTTTTCCTTGTAAAAATGCAACATTTTCAGTTAAAATTGTTGGAAAACAAAATATTTCTTTTTCCCAGCCTAACGCTAAAAAATTTGGTGAAACACCTGTGGGGGGTTAACAACCACAACACCCCGGGGATATACCAAAGGGTGGTATCCAATGGGGTCTTTTTAGGGGAAAATTAAAGTTTTAGCACCTCGGGGTGTCCGCAAACCTGAAAGGGGCCCTAAAAAAAATCTTAATAAAAATGAACACCAAGCCGGTAGTGCACCCCCCTCCCTGGGGCGTGGTTACCCAAATACCACTAGGGCCACATAGGTATCTCTGAAAACAGCAAACGGGGGAACAATATTAAATTGCTTTTCCCCCTGATCACACTACCGAGTTTTGTGAATAATACTGAGAATTTAAAAATCGAAAAAAAAAAAAAAGTGAAATTTTTAAATTTCACCTCCACTTGTTTTAAAAGGGAGTTGTCTCATTAAAAGTTTTCACCCTCTCCTGTGGCGGGGATTGAATTTGGGGGGCCTGCAGCTTCCCTCCCTCTTCTCCTCCCCTTCCTCCCCCCCTCACACACAGAAACTCTCCTCCAAACTTCTATAAAAGCAAGGGGAGGGGGGGGGGGGTTTTGCTGCCAAGTTAACCCTGTGGTGCTTGCCTAGGGCTGCGCACTCTTGCTCTGTCTCCACATCAGGAACAGGAGAAGGGTGACAAAATGTGGGGCCAAGCAGGGGGGGTGCAAGTGTTCCATACCCCCTGCTTTGCTACATTCAAAAAGACACAGGGCAGCTGGGGAATGTTTTCATTCTCAGGGTGTGTCCACTAGTACAGCAAAGCATGAACGTTCACATCCTTATCGTTCTATTACAAAAGGGGCACTCCACAGACACACATATTTTAGTAACACACAGGGGCACGCTGTCAAACTATCTTGTAGAACAGGAGGGAGCACACACACAGGTTAATCCCCAGCAGGGGCACAGAAACCAGAGCCCCCCTCCCCCCTCCACACAGAACATTCTGGCAGGAGGGTCTCTCGCTCAACCTTAGAGTCAAAACAGACCTGAACAGCCATGAGAAAGGAAACAACAGGTCAGCTGCATAGAAATTTAGAAGCGATGTAGTACTACTAACAGGGTAACTCAAATCATAGGACTTTTTTTAATGAACATATATTGCAAAGCTGCTTGTTTTTTAAAGATCTTTTAATTAAAACCCAATCATTGTAGCCAGACAACCCCTTTAATTCCTGTGAAACACCTAATGGGTTAATAAACTTCCTAAATTCGGTTTTGAATACTTTAAAGGGGGTGCAGTTTCTTAGATGAGGTCATTTTATGGCGTATCTAACATACAGGCCAATCAAAATCACGTTAGAACTGGACTGGTCCCTAAAAAAAAGGTATATTGCAAATTTTCGTGAAAATGTGAAAATTACTTCTAAATTTCTAAGCCCCCTAATATCATAAATAAAAAATAGATGCCAACCTACAGTAGACATATGGTTGATGCTACTTATAAGCTATTTTGAGTGGAATAACTATCTGTCTTACATGCAGAAATTTTTGAAGTTTGAAAATGGTAACATTTTTCTAATTTATCACGATACTTTAATATTTTTCACAAATAAACAAGGACTTTTTGAATAAAAATTTCTTACTATCTTAAAGCACAATTTTGTCCAGAAAAACAATTTCTGAATCACATGGAAGGGTTTAAAATGTAAAAAGTTATTCTCCCCAAAGTGACACATGGCAGATTTAAAAAAAATGGGGCTCTGTCAGAGAGGCCATAACTGGCTCCGGCGGTAAGGGGTTAATATTGTATATGAGAGACCACTGTAATCTTTTAAATAAGATAAGAGACCATAAGTATACAATCATGGGGGCAGGACGTGGCCTTGCACAGTGTCGGACTGCGTGGTCTTGGGCCCACAGGGGAATTGATCTTTGGGGCCCACCCTACAGCTACTGTACTTGAAAATATTGACGGCCTCTCGGACATAAATGTGTCCATTTTACCACATAATACAGTGTGCACAACAGAACTGTATTGTGTCGTACGCAATACCAAGTGAGTCATATCTATCTCACATATCTATCTGTCTCACACATATGTCACAGTCTAACATATCATAGACACATGACTAAATAGCTCCATCCATATCCCACACTTTTACAAACAGGGACAAGTGTACGCTGCCACTATAACCTACAACACCGCCATATGGAGACCACATAGTGGTACGACACCAGCTTGGGTCACATCACATTACAGTGAATACAGCACTGATCCAATATAGACGTAAAATAACCACTGATATCAGGGACTGACAGGAATCGTCTTATCTGATGAGTCGTTCTCTTCTCTCATGAGTCGTTCTTTTTCCATTTTCTTCTCCATCCGTTCCACAGTGCCATGATGACTTGTCCTGGCCACCACTCATCCCTGCAAAATTTACACACAAATATCTTAGAATCCTCACTTTTTTAGCACCTCTTTACCTATTCCCACCTCTGTTCAAACTTCCCAGGGGTAGGAGAGTGGGTACAAGTCATAACTTAGAAGCAAAATCTCCTACGGGGTTGGAGGGTGGGGAGAGGACTAACCCCCTGGAGATTATGTTACAGCTATGGGCTGCTCCCCTCACAATTATATTACCAGGATAGGCTCTATTTACATAGGTAGAACCCCACTGGATAAGTTGGTAGGCTGGTGGGTAGGCCCAAGTAAGGTAGATAAGTAGGTCATGGGTGGGTAGATAAATAGACCCCAGGTAGATAAGCAGGTCCCAGTTAGGTTGGTGGGCCCCAGTTAGGTAGGCTGTAGGTAGGTGTTGGTGAGTCTCAGTTAGTAAGGCTGTAGGTAGTTGTTGCTGAGTCTCAGTTAGTTAGGCTGTAGATAGGTGTTGGTGAGTCTCAGTTAGATAGGCTGGAGGTAGTCAGGGCCCCCCTTTAAATAGGCTGGAGGTAGTCAGGGGCCCCTTTAAGTAGGCTGCAGGTAGTCATGGCCCCCTTTAGATAGGCTGGAGGTAGTCAGGACCCCTTTTGATAGTAGTCAGGGCCCCCTTTAGATGATAGGCAGGTAGTCAGTGCCACCTTTATATAGTAGGCAGGTTGTCAGGACCCCTTTTAGATGGTAGGCAGGTAGTCAGGGCCCCCTTTAGATGGTAGACAGGGCTCCCTTTTAGTAGTTGTGGGCCCCCTTTTAAAAAGGGGAGTCGGGGCCCCTTTTAGATGGAGTCGGGGCCCCCTTTTAGATATATCAGGGCCCCTTTTTAGAGGATAAGGGGAAACCCTTTAGTGGGGTAAGGGCCCCCTTTTAGAGGGTGGTCAGGCCCCCTTTAGATGGGGGTCGGGGCCCTTTTTAATTTGGTAGCAGGGCCTCCTTTAGAGGTAGTCAGGGCCCCTATAGAGGTACAGGGCCTCCTATAGATGGATGGGGGCCCCCCCTTCAATGGTACCAGGCCTCCTTTAAAAGGTATCAGGGCCCCCTTTAATGTTATGAGGGCCCCCTCAGATGGATCGGGGCCCCCTTTTAAAATTTAAGCCGGGGCCTCCTTTAGAAAGTAGTCTGCCTTTTATATGGAGTGGGGGCCCCCTTTAAAAAGGTTTAAAGGGGGCCTCCTTTAGAAGGTAGACAGGGCCACCTTTAGAAGGTAGACAGGGCCTCCTTTAGAGGGTATCAGGGCCTCCTTTTAAATGGCATCGGGGTTTCCCCTTTAGAAGGTTCGGGGTTCCTTTAAAAAAGGGGTAGTCAGGGCCCCCTTTAATGGTAGCCCGGGGCCCCTCCTTTAGAGGGTTTAGTCAGGGCCTCCTTTAGATGGTAGTCAGGGTCTCCTTTAGAAGGTAGTCAGGGCCTCCTTTAGATGGTAGTCAGGGCCTCCTTTAGAAGGTAGTCAGGGCCTCCTTTAGAAGGTAGTCAGGGCCTCCTTTAGATGGTAGTTAGGGCCCCCTTTCAATGTAATTCAAATAGTCCGTTATTTTACAAACACCGCCCATCTGAGGCTCGCCCCGCCCAACTCAACTGATAAACCAATTACTTTGAATAGGTAGAAACATGTGAATAACTGTCAGTGGGCGGGCTATCTTTTGGGGTGGGGGGGGCTAACACCTGCTCATGAATAAGATTTGAGGGGTAAATGCTCTAAAACTACAGTATCTTTCAGAATAAGGGGCACAGTGCTGGGAACAGCAGGTCTGACACTAGCTTGTGCTGCCCTCAGCAAGGGGGACACTACCTATGTGACAGGTTCCCTTTAAACATATAAATGCAAAAAAAAACAAAGTCGGAGCATGTAGGAACCTTAAAGAGGTCGTCTCACTACAAGGATTGCTTTTCATGTTAAAGATCTTGCAAAAACAAGTCACTTTGTAATATATGTCCATTAGCAGTGTCCCACCTATTCCTAGATATCCCCTCTTGTATGGGCTGCATCAGCCCCTCAAGTTACTAGAGCTACAGACCTGTTTGATATATACTGAAAGGCTGCAAGAGCGCGTTGCTATAGCTACAGACCTCCTCAACAGTATGTCACTATAGGCCAGTAAAAGTCAGTAAACACGTCCCTGAATTCAAAATTTAAACCGACAAAACAGGACTGAGGTAAGATGATTCGATGTAGTGAGACAACCCCTTTAAATAACAGTAATGGGGAGCGGCCACTGGAGTTGAGGAGAAGCAGAGCTACTAAATAGGTTCTTCAGCTCTGTATATACTAACGAGGAGAAAGTAGCTGATGGGGCGGGGTTACTGCTGAAGTGGACGGGCTTCAGGCGCACTATGAACTCATTTAATGCACCTTAAAACTGGTGTGGCAGGGCGCCACTTTTCTGACATGTCGTCCACGGCGTGTTTGGACATCCAATTGGCAAATGGGGTTCAATGTGGATAAATGTAAAGTTCTGCATCTGGTTACTAATAATCTGCAAGCATCATATGTCCTAGGGGGCAGTGTCAGACTGGGGTGCCTAGAGCCCACAGGCGGAGTTGATTCTAGGGGCCCACCAGTTCAGCTTTTTATGGGCCCACCGATGGAGTTTATTTTAGGGACCCACCCTACAGTTACTGTAAGTGACTGTAAATGCCTCCTATACTCTGCTTCTTGCTTTTTGCCTCTCTTTCTCTTTTTTTTCCCTCTTCTGAGGATGTTTATGTAGTTAAAAAACAACTCCAGGTCTACATGCTCATTGGCCCACCAGGGATTTCCCCTAGTGCCCTGTGGACCAGTCTGAGCCTGCAAAGGGTTAAGAAACTGGAAGAATCGCTTGCTTAGAAGGATCAGAGTGACTTGTAGATCATAGATCACAGAACCGCACTATGTCAATCAGCTAAGGCCAGCAGGATATTGGTGTGTATTAAAAGAGGCATGAACTCATGGGACAGGAATATAATACTACCAGCAGCCAACATACACTCACCGGCCACTTTATTAGGTACACCTGTCCAACTGCTCGTTAACACTTAATTTCTAATCAGCCAATCACATGGCGGCAACTCAGTGCATTTAGGCATGTAGACATGGTCAAGACAATCTCCTGCAGTTCAAACCGAGCATCAGTATGGGGAAGAAAGGTGGTTTGAGTGCCTTTGAATGTGGCATGGTTGTTGGTGCCAGAAGGGCTGGTCTGAGTATTTCAGAAACTGCTGATCTCCTGGGATTTTCACGCACAACCATCTCTAGGGTTACAGAGAATGGGCCGAAAAAGAAAAAAACCAGTGAGCGGCAGTCCTGTGGGCGGAAATGCCTTGTTGATGCCAGAGGGCAAAGGAGAATGGGCAGACTGGTTCGAGCTGATAGAAAGGCAACAGTGACTCAAATAGCCACCCGTTGCAACCAAGGTAGGCAGAAGAGCATCTCTGAACACACAGTACGGCGAACTTTGAGCAGATGGGCTTTCAGCAGCAGAAGACCACACCGGGTGCCCCCTCCTTTCAGCTAAGAACAGGAAACTGAGGCTCCAATTTGCCCAAGCTCATCGAAATTGGACAGAGAAGATTGGAAAAACTTGCCTGGTCTGATGAGTCTCGATTTTTGCTGCGGGCATTCGGATGGGAGGGTCAGAATTTGGCGTCAACAACATGAAAGCATGGATCCATCCTGCCTTGTACAACGGTTTTAGGCTGGTGGTGGTGGTGTCATGGTGTGGGGAATATTTTCTTGGCACTCTTTGGGGCCCCTTGGTACCAATTGAGCATCGTTTTCAACCCTTGTTGAATCTATGCCACGAAGAATTGAGGCAGTTCTGAAGGCAAAGGGGGTCCAACCCGTTACTAGCATGGTGTACCTAATAAAGTGGCCGGTGAG